>CAUYQG010163242.1:0-13406 GCA_963574415.1 Tarsius wallacei
AAGTAATGCTCAAAATAAAATTGATTTTAATTAATTTTAAATAAACCTAAGCTTGATAGCACATTTTGGAGGATAAGAAAATGTGACAAATCAAATGCAAGATAGGTACTGATTCACTCAAAGTCAAATCTCTGCTTTAGAGTCTAAATTGCATGCCCTTTCAGAGGTACAAAGTAATAAGCAGAGAGATAAACTCAGTGAATCAGTGGATTAGCAAATAGGAAATCCAAACAAGAACATTAAAATTAGAACTTGGAAGAACTCTGCACTCAAAAGCCGAGATTTCACCTTGAATGATTCATAGGGCTATTTTGCCTCTTACAATGAATATGAAGCTGCAAATACTTTTTCTTGAGTTTCAGGGCCTTGGGTGATGAAGGGGAGTCTTTACCTTTTTTTTTCTTTTTTTTTTTTTTGAGTTGGAGTCTCACGCTGTTGCCTAGACTGGAGTGCTCCTGGCCACTGCAACCTCCACCTGCTGGGCTACGATGATCCTTCTGCCTCAGCCTTCCAAGTAGCTGGAACTACAGGCGTGTGCCACCACGTCCGGCTGTTCCTTGCCCATTTAAACATCTACTCAGTCCTCTGGAGTCAGACTCTATTTTGTGACCTTGGGACACCCAGGTGGCAACAATACAATTTCTGCCTGCCTGGACGCTGCTGACATTGGGGCGGGGGGGGGGGCATTCTGTGCATTGTGAGGTGTTTAGCGGCATCCCTGGTCTCCACCCACTGGAGGCCAGCAGCTCCCCTTCCTCCAAGTTGCGACAGTGTCTCCAGACTTCGTGAAAAGTCCCCTGAGGAGCAAAATTGCCCCAGTTGAGAATCACTGGCCTGGAGGCTGAGACAGGTGTGGGGCTCCACAGTTTCCAACAGGGTATGCAGGAGGCATCAGGACGGATTTGTGGGATATTGGATGGATAGGTGGGTGGATGAATGGACAGACCGACACACGCCTTTTGTTGTTGGGAGAGATTGATGGATGCTTGTGTGAATGAATGGATGAATAAATGAATGCAGTTTACAAACCCTTCCAAGCGGAATATTCTACCCCTTTGTCTCTGCCCAGCACAGTGGTAGGGTCAGAACCCCCTGGAGGGCTTGTTAAAACAGATTGGTGCCCCTCCTCCTGGGTTTATGATTCAGTGGAGCCACCGGCCTGGCCCAGTGGTCCCAGCTCAGGTTCAGTGATCTTTGGGAATTCAGCACCAACAACCCCCCACCCCCACCCCGCCACCCACAACCTGTCTGGTTTACTGATAGCATTTCTCATGTAAGTGCTGACATCCATTGCTTTGGATATCGGCAGCCGAAATGTGTCTCTAGGCTGCCTTGAGAACAACCTCGAAGCTGGGACTGGCTGGCTGTGTTGTAGCACCTTGCTGCTAAAAGCGTAGTCCAGTGGCCAGCAGCATCGCAGCATCTGAGAGCTGATTAAAAATGCAGAGTCCAGGCCAGGTGCAATAGCTCATGCTTATAATCCCAGCACTTTGGGAGGCCAAGGCGAGAGGATTACCTGAGCCCAGGGGTTCGAGACCAGTCTGGGAAACTTGGCAAGATCTCATCTCTACAATAAATCAAAAACTTAGCTGAGCATGGTGGTGTGAGCCTGTAGTTCCGGCTACTTGGAAGGCTGAGGTGGAAGGATCGCCTGAGCCCAGCAGGTCAAGGCTGTGGTGGCCGTGATTGTGCCACTGCACTCCAGCCTGGGCAACAGAGTGAGACTCCAACTCAAAAAAAAAAAGAAAAAAGAAATGCAGAGTCCAGGCCATTTCCTTACTAGACTCTGGTGTGGCCACGTGCTCTTTGACCTGTGGTTGTCATCATGTTTCCTGGCTTCGGCCCCCTACCCTACCTTGGGGAGGTGAATCTTCTCTTTCTCTCTCGCTAATTTACTTTCTAAATAAACTATATTTTCCAATCTAAAAAAGAAAAGAAATGCAGAGTACTGTGCCCCACCCAGGCCTATAGAAAGTGAACCTGCATTTTAACAGGGGTGATTCAGGTGCACTTTGAAGTTTGAGCAGCCTATTCTGGGACTGCAGCTCCGTGAGGCTCACGCGAACTCGGCCCTGCATCTCTGTGCTAGGGAGTCAGGTTGACAGCAACCGCTGCAACGTAATGGTGTCTGAGCTGGAGCATCCTTCAGGTGTTCTCAACCATTCCTTTCTCAACCTGATGTTCTTTAACTCTTGGAATGTCTAAACTCACCTTGCTTTACCTGCAGGAAAACAGAGGCCCAGAGAGACTGTGCCTTGCTTAAGGTCACACGCTGACCATGAAACAGCATGCAGAGTATCCTTCATCTCTTCTTTTGTTTAATTCTCTTTTTGTTGTTGTTGCTGAGATGAGGGTCTGTGTTGCCCAGGCTGGTCTTAAACTCCGGGTCTCAAGTAATCCTCCTGCCTCGGCCTCCCAAAGTGCTGGCATGACAGGCGTGAGCCACCGCACCCAGCCCTAAATCTGGGGAAGAGAGGGGCGCTTGGAAGTTGCTGCCTCTGTCCTTTGAGAGTGGTAAAACGGGAGATGGCATAAAAGCGGCACAAGAATTAGAGCTTAAGTTGTATGCCCTCTTGTATTCAAGTATAGAATGGGTAGTTACAGGACACCAGGCACGGTTATCTAGTGTATGGCATGGAACAGGGACAGCGAGGCCTTCCTCTGGGGGGTAGGGTGTCACTAGGGGGCAGCTGTAGCCAGCTGGCATTCATTCATTTGTTAATGAGTGTATTCATTTATTGCTTATGCCAAGTATACTAGTAGGGTGTGTGTGTGTGAGAGAGAGAGGAGAGATAAAGACCCAGCCACTATTCCTGGGAGAACGCGTTGGGGTTTGTGTGGGAGAGGGTCGGAATGAGCTGAGCTTCAAGCTCCAAGTGGAAAGAGGTCACCAATCCCTGTTCCCAAGATTCTGGGGAAGACATTTCAGGAGGAAGAGGAGAAGATATTGCGGCCCCAAAGAGGCCACAGAAAACTGTTAAAAGAAAATCTTCAGGGGGGAAAAAAAAGGCAAAACTGTAACTCTCATCCCTTGCTTATGATTCGATCAGGCTCATTCAAGGCAGATGTTAGAGCCGGTTCAAAGAAAAAGTTATGTAAAACCCAAATATGTATGGAGTAAAGGAAGGTTGAAATTAATTGCAAATGGAGCTGAGAGTAGTTGGGCAAGACCGAATTTTCCTGTCAGTTTCCTGCAACTTAGAAAGGAGTTCAGAAAATAGTTTGAATATAATGAACAAGGCTAGAGTCAGATAACCCAAAAGTCTGTGTTGTATGTAGACAACGCACAACTTTCCTGTAAAACCAGCATTCACATGATGGAGGGGCCTTTGGCAGGGGGCACAGGGTGAAGTGAGGAGTAAGGGCAGGTGAGGAGTGGAGAAGGACAGGACTGTAGGACCAGGTCTTGTTCCGCCAGGTAACCATGAGAATGCATTTGGACTTGACTCAGAGGCCAGTGGAGAACCATGGAAGGGTATTAAGCAAGGCAGTCGTGTGATTTTATTAGCACTTGAGAAAGATCCTTCTGGAAGCACAGTGGAGAGTGGACAGACACCTCCCACCCGCCTTGGAGCCCAGCTCCCATGAGGAAAACTACCAATCCCAGGGCAGACTGCTGGCCTTCCAGAAAGCTTTTAGGACCTTGGAGCTCCTTCGGGGCAGCCAAACCCCAGCCAGAAGAGCAAGGCGCCCCCTCTGCCGAGCAGGGCTGCTCCGGGCGGTAACAAAGCCCGCCTCTCCTCTCCTCACCCAGAGCTGTAAATAGCTCTCTGCTGGCTTTGCAGGCTGAGCGCCGTTCTGGGGACCGGCTGGAAATGAGCACACCCGAGCAGCAGCGTTTGCGCAAATGACTGCCTGCATGCGGGTCTGCATGCCTGGCGCCCGCCCAGCCCTGAACACACAATCCTCCCAGGGGCTGGAGGCAGGGCTCCGAGGAGCCACACACACGAGAGCTGCAGACAGGCTCCAGGAGGGATTCGGAGCCAGCTGGCAGGGTCGCATCAAGCAGAAGAGCCAGAGGAAACACTTGGGGGACCCTGGACGGAGTTTCAGCTCAGGCTCTGCGCTGTGAATAGTGGCCGTGCTAAGAATTTTCTGGGTATTGCTCCTCTCCTGACTCCCAGTAACCTGATGAGGAAAGGCTGATCAGATTTCAGAGGCAAAAAGGGGAGGTGCATAAAGGATGCCTGACTCACTCGGGGTCTTCTGGCAAAAATAGCATTTGTAGTGAGAAACCAAGGCTTGATGCGTCCAGAGCCCTGGTGCCTAGCACCGAGCCTTGTGGACGCCTCTGGATATGCTCACTGCTGGCGCTGGCCTCTGTTTGCCCGTCTGTCAATGGGAGCAAGAATGTCTTTTCTCTTTTTTTTTTTTTTTTGAGTTGTAGTTTCACTCTGTCACCCGGGCTAGAATGCAGTGGCATGCTCACGGCCGCCGCAGTCTTGACCTGCTGAGTTCAGGCGATCCTTCCACCTCAGCCTTCCAAGTAGCTGGAACCACAGGCACATGCCACCATGAGGTCTCGCCAAGTTGCCCGTACCTGGGTGCTCAGGCAGTTCTCTCACCTCAGCCTCCCAAATGCTGGGATTATAGGCATGAGCCACCGCACCCAGCCTTCTTTTTTTGTTTTGCTTTGTTTTGAGTCAGAGACTCACTCTATCTCCCAGGCTGGAGTGCAGTAGCAAGCTCATGGCCACTGCAGCCTTGGCCCGCTGGGCTCAGGTGATCCTTCCGCCCTCACCCTCCCAAGTAACTGGAAATGCAGGTGTGTGCCACCATGCCCAGCTAATTTTTTGATTTATTGTAGAGATGAGGTTTTGCCAAGTTGCCTAGGCTGATCTCAAACCTCTGGGCTCAGGCAATCCTCTGGTCGCAGCCTCTCAAAGTGCTGGGATTACAGACATGAGTCGCCATGCCCCACTAAGAATGCCTTTTCGCTTGATAATCATAGCAGAGTTTGAAGGATGAACTGCCATGGTCAATGAGAAAGTGGGGTCAAAAAGTCGGAAATGCTGAAAACAACCGGGAGTCTGAGGAGAAAGTCTGTAAGTGTCTCTCTCAGGCCCCAGAGACAGACAGGGTGTGGGCTGCAAGGCCCCATGTTTGTCCTCAGGGCCTTTCGGGGACCTGGGCGCATGCCTCTTGCCCCGGGTTTGGGAGTGCAGAGGAGCTGTGGAGGGCTGGGTGTGGAGGGGTAGGTCGGGAGGCACGCCGCCCTGACCTACTATGCCCTCACAGTTGAAGGGGTCTGGTCCAGTCTGTTTTTCCCCCTTGGGAGGACAGGCTGCTGGGTGCCCCAGGACAGTGGGAAAAGGTGACTGAGGTGGGGGCTGGCAGTGGGGTGTTTGCAGAGAGACCTTTGCCACCTGCCCTCCCAGGACCAGGTTCTGGCCGGGACCCTGCTCTCCTGGCTTCTTTAGAGGCTGAGCAGCCGAATTTCTTTGGGCTGAGCGTACCCTTCTAGCAGCAGCTGCCAGCCCGCAACTGGGGTCATTTGCTGTCATCTGTCACCCATCAGATCTGAGGCTGTGCAGGCACCAGTAGGCCTGCTGGGGGTGGGCTGGGGTGGGGTCTGTGTCTTAGATTTGTGGGGTCCAGCAACTCTGGAGTCAGCGACGTCTCTCTGGACCTCAGTTTCTTCATCTGTAAAATGGCAACAACAAAAGCACCTTTTGAAACACCATATTGGTGGTTATTAGATAGGAGGATGAGAGTTGAGTCTTCCTACCTACCGGGTACTGGATTCTGCTTAGACTGTCTCATTCAAACCTCCCAATAACCCAAGTGGAAGGTTCTCCTCCTTTAAGCTTTTTGGCCAAGGTCATAGAGATAGCAAGAGCCCAGAACAGAATTTGAACTGAGAAATGCCTGGCTCTAAAACCCAAGTCTCGAAACCTGGGGCTCATAGGGTCCCCCAAATGCCAGGAGCTCAGAATCCCTCCTGCTTCCCTTCCTGCCATGATTTATCCAGTCTCTCTGGGCCTACTCTGTTTTTTGACATGAAGTAATTTATTTTCTGAATAGGCAACCACAGCACATGGTAAAACACTCAAAACAGTGCAACTCAATCCAGAAAAAAGTAAATTTTCCTCGCTCATTCATGTCCCTTGGAGACCCCCTTTCCATCATGGGACAGCTCTGTATTTAATTTTATTTTTTATTTTTGAGTTGGAGTCTCACTCTGTCGCCCAGACTGGAGTGCAGTGGCCGCTCCCGGCCACCACAGCCTCGACCTCCTGGGCTCCGGCGATCCTTCTGCCTCAGCCTTTCAAGTAGCTGGAACTACAGGTGCGCACTACCACGCCCGGCTCATTTTTTTAATTTATTGTAGAGATGAGGTCTCACCAAGTTGCCCAGGCGGGTCTCGAACCTGCGGGCTCAGGCAATCCACTCACCTCATCCTCCCAAGGCGCAGGATTACAGGCTGAGCCACTGAGCCCAGCCAGCTCTGTATTTTAAAAAGTCACAAGTTTTCATTATTATTTTGTTTTTTAGAGACAGAGTCTCACTTTGTCACCCAGGCTGGAGTGCAGTGGCATGATCATAGCTCACTGCAGCCTCAAACTCCTGGATTCTAACAATCCTCCCTCCCATCTCTCTCTACAATAAATAAAAAAAATTAGCAGGATGTGGTGGCGCATGCCTGTGGTTCCAACTACCTGGAAGACTGAGGCGGAAGGATCACCTGAGCCCAGCAGCAGGTCAAGGCTACGGTGGCTATAAGTGTGCCACTGTACTCCAGCCTGGGAGATGGAGAGAGACTCCTACTCCAAAAAAAAAAACCTCCTACCTTCACCTCCCAAGTAGCTGAAACTTGCATGCCACCATGCTCAGCTAATTAGTTTTTATAGAGACAGAGTCTTGCTTTGCTGCCCAGGCTGGTCTCGAACTCCAGCCTCAAGTGATCCTTTCACCTCAGCCTCCCAAAGTGCTGGGATTACAGGTGTGAGCCATCTCACCTGGCCATGCACTTTATTTGCTTTTTATTCTTAATATATTACAAATCTTTTCTTATCTCTATTCATGAGTATGGAGTATCCCATGATGTGGACTTAATTTTTCCTCCAACCTCCTGTTGATGGACCTCTTGATGGTTTCTGATATTTTTCCATTATGAAAGAAGCTGCAGGGACAGCTGTGGTCATAGCCATTTTACTCACATGCAAATGTTTTTTGTAGGAGAAATGATTAGAAGTGGAATTCCTATATCAAAAGATGTAGGTGGGGTTTGTTTGTTTTGTTTTTTGCATCAGTCTCACTGTCGCCCGGGCTGGAGTGCAGTGGCACACTCGAGGTCATCGCAGCCTCCACCTGCTGGGCTCCGGCGATCCTTCCACCTCAGCCTTCCCAGTAGCTGGAACCACAGGTACATACTACCTCACCCGGCTAATTTTTTAGTTTATTGTAGAGATGAAGTCTCATCAAGTTGCCCAGACTAGTCTTAGACCCCTGAGCTCAGGCAATCCTCTTACCTCTGCCTCTCCAAGTGCTGGGATTACAGGCGTGAGCCACTGCACTCAACCTATGTTTTTAAGAATACCTTTTGTAAACCATTTTCTCATGAAATACAATGTACATATGGAAACATAACCAAGCAGAATAGCCTAGTGAACAGTCATAAAGCTAACTGCCAACCAGGTCAAGGGGAGACCACTGAGAGCCGGAGATAGCAGGATGCTGCACGCCTTCTGAAGCATCACCCCATCCTGGGGGACCCCGTCCTGTCGCCTATGAAGGCTCCTTCCTTGCTTTTCTCCATACTCTGGCTGCACCATGAAGAATGGCTCTTTCAACATTGGAGATGAGTTTTGCTTGGTTTTGTAACCGTGTTCTTTTGCATCCAGCTTCTTTTGTATACTGTGGAATTTGCCTCACCTATTGTCCACTCACTTTCATTGCTGTGTGGTAGTCCATTGCAGGAATATGCCACAAAGTATGTATCTGTTCCAGCGCTGATGGGCATTTGAACTGTTGGCGATTTGGGCTGTTGTGAATGAGGCTATCATGAACATTCTAGATCCTAACGTGCTGAGCATATGAACATATTTTGGGCTGGGTATCTGTGTGTAGCAGGAGAAGTGCCAGGCCATGGGACAGGTTTCCATTCTGCTTTGAAGATGCTGCCAGCCACTTCTCCAAGATGGTTGTCCAGTTTAGGCTCCCAACAGCACATGAGTTCCATAACACCTCTGCCTGCTATTGTATTTTAAATTTTAAACCATTCTGGTATGTGTCATGGTCTTTTTTGTTTGTTTTTCTGAGTTAGACTCTCGCTCTGTTGTCCCGGCTGGAGTGCAGTGGCACACTCGTGGCCACCTCAGCCTCGACCTGCTGGGCTCAGGTGATCCTTCTGCCTCAGCCTTCCAAGTAGCTAGAACTACAGGCATGTGCCACCACACCCAGCTAGTTTTTGATTTATTGTAGAGACGAGGTCTCACCAAGTTGCCCAGGCTGGCCTCAAACCCCTCCCAAAGTGCTGGGAATTTTTTTTTTAATTCTCTAATTACGTGGCTGGATGTGATGGCTCACACCTATAAGCCTAACACTTTGGAAGGCTGAGGTGGGAGGATCACTTGAGGCCAGGAGTTTGAGACCAGCCTGGGCAACATAGCGAGACCTCGTCTCTGCAAAAAATAAAAAAAAAACTAGCCATGTGTCATGGTGTGTGCCAGCAGTCCCAGCTACTCAGGAGGCTGTGGTGGAAGGATCTCTTGAGCCCAGGAGATCGAGGCTGCAGTAAGCTGTGATTGTAATTAAAAACAAAAAAACTTCTCTAATTACTAATTGACTTTGGACATCTTTTCAATGTTTCTTGGCATATTAAACATATTACATTTAGGGTTGCTTCTTTGCAGAAGAAGAATGTGTTTGGGTTTCCTTTACTGTGAAGTGCCTGTTCAGACCTCTTGCCCTTTTTCCTTTGAAGGATCATTTTCTTGTTGTTTTGTAGTCATTTTTATCATACTGACTGAGATTCCCTTGGCTAGTTACATTTGCAGGTCTCTTCTGCTTTGTGGTGTGATACTGATTTTCAGTGGTGAACTTGGATTATTAGAATTCTTCATTTTAACATAGTCCATGTTATTACTTTTCTTCTATGGTTAATGCTTTTTGTGTCCTGTTTAAGACTTCCAAGGTCATTGATATTGCTTCTTCTATTATCTTCCAGAAGTTTTTTTTTTTTTTTTTTTGAGTAGGAATCTCACTTTGTTACCTAGGCTGGAGTGCAGTGCACACTCATGGCCATCACAGCCTCAGCCTGCTGGGCTCAGGTGATCCTTCCGCCTCAGCCTCCCAAGTAGCTGGAACTACAAGCACACGCCACCATGTCTGGCTAATTTTTTGATTTATTGTAGAGATGAGTCTCACCAAGTTGCCCGGGCTGGTCTCAAACCCCTGGGCTCAGGCAATCCTCTTGCCTCCACTTCCCAAAATGTTGGAATTACTGGTGTGAATCACCATGCCCAGCTGGTTGATTCTTATATATTGTCTTAGGTAGGACATCATTCATTTTTTTTTCCATGTGGGCAGTTCATTTGGCTCAATATCACCGTCATCTTTACTGAAATTCAAGTGTCTGTATACGCCTGAGTCTGTTTCTATTCTCTGTTAGGTTCTGTTAATTGGTGTGTTTGTCTTAGCCCCCACAGCACTGCCTTTCATAACTACTGTAGCCTTAGAGTAGGCTAGACCTTGCCAGACTGCCTTCCAAGGAAACTGTCAATCAACCAACAACTCAACAAAAATGAACTGGGCACCCAATACAGTGCTGGACAGTGTAACGACAAGGGCACCCTTATAAGTATACACATAGATCCTGCCTTAAAGAGGTTTACAGTCTTGTAAGTCACCAGGCATGAGCCAGATAATTATGTAACCAGATAACATGTAAATATGATGGCTCACAGTGGGGAGTTGTGTGGGATTCTGTGCTAAGAGGAAGATTTGACCACAAGCATGAGTAAGAATGCAGGAATTGGAACCAGGGAAAAGCATTTGGGGCAATGGGAACAGCATCTGCAAAGGCTCTGGGTACAGATGCTAGATCCTCATGGCTGAACCCAGAGTTGGGGGAAGGTGGTATGTGCAGAGATCGGAAAGGTGATTCGGACCAGACCTTAAGACTTTAAGCCACATGCAAGGGCAGGTTTTTATACCTAGGACAACTAGCCTAAGAACAATAACTAGAGTCGCCTTGAGTTTTCCAGTGTAAGGGTGGTTCCAGGAGCCTTTTCAGTACACCTGGGGCTGCTTCTTTGCAGGAAAAGAATGTGTATTGCAATCTCTGGAGGAACCAGCTGTCCTTTTCAGTGTCTCCCCAGGCTCCTGGCTCTGAGCCTTTGGGTTTTGCTAGCAGTGAAGTGATGGATCTGCCATGCAGTCTGCTCGAGTTCTGCCAGGAGCATCTGCCTGGCACCATCTCAGATCTGGAACAATTTCTCCTAAGCTTAGCACATGTCTTGCCTGCTGGAGTGTTCCTGGATGGGCCCAGTGCCAGCCGTGGTGCTGTGAACTTGAACCGTTCCTCCATTCCTCCTCATTCTTTATCATCTCTACTCATCACCTGTGGAGACGATACTCTCACTCCACAAAGAAGAACATGGATGCTCAGAGAGCTTCCGCCACCTGCCTAAGACCACACAGCTTTCAAAGGGCAGATGTAACCATTTCCAATCCACAGATTTTATCTTCTGCACTTGAGTGGTACTTTTTTCCTTTCCAAATAAAGAGTGAGTCAAACTGATCAAGAATTTCACTTGCACAGTGACAACATTTTAGGGGGGGAGTAGGGAGAGTTCAAGATTCTAAAATGTTCCCAATCTGTGTCCCGAGCTGGTTAACGATTACCTAAGCCTAAGACCCTTCATCCTGTTCTTGCCTTTCTAATTTGGCAGCCATGTGGGGTTTGGGTTCTTTTGGCACCAAGTAGAGTAACTGAGAAGGTTTTAGTCAAGATCAATTTCTGCTGGGTTTTACAGAATTGTGGGGAGGAGCTTCTCTATACCTCAGCACTTAAAATCTCAAGACAGGGGAGCCAGACACAGAGGACAGGATTGATGGCATTTTCATGAATCTGGGCAGCCGCTGTGTTCTTTGGGAGTTTTCAAGGCAGGAGTTTGTTGGCAAAGGAATGAAGGAGCTTGGAGCAGCCTCGCTTCAGGGAGATTTTTGGAGCTTGGGGAAATGGTGTCACTTTAGAGTAAGTCTTGGCCTTCCCCTCTGCGGTGGGATGTGTTAGGGAAAAAAAACAGAATGCAGATTTCAGCTAGTCCCTCCCTTTCTCAAACCACACTTACCTCCGAGGAGGGACCCCAAAAAACCCAGAATTTATTTATAAAAAATTTGTATTCTTCCATGTTTAAACTTCAGTCACCTTCAAAGTACTCTTTGTTCAATGCAATACACCTATCAAGATGCTTTTTCCACTGCTCAAACAGGTTTTGAACTTGTCGATTTTGATGCCTTTTAGTGTTTCTGTCATTTTTTGTTTCACCTCTTTCACATCTGCAAAATGTTTCCCTTTGAGGGCTTTTGTCATCTGAGAAACAAGAAAAAGTCACTTGGGGTGAAATCAGATGACTAGGGATGGTGGGGCATGGGGGTCATGCCATGTTTTGGTCAAAAACTGCTGAACACTCAGTGCTGTGTGGAAGAACGAGTCACCTGTTTGCCATCACTCCAGATGTTTCTTCCACAAATCGTGACACACAACAATGCTAGCTGGTAACTGATGTCGGTGGGGGAAGCCTGTACTACAAGGGGCCGCCCTCCAAAAAGATAATTCCATGGCTGGGCGTGGTGGCTCATGCCTATAATCCCAGCACTTTGGGAGGTAGAGGTGAGAGGACTGCCTGAGCCCACGGGTTCAAGATCAGCCTGGGCAACTAGGCAAGATCTCATCTCTAAAATAAATCAAAAAATTGGCTGGGCGTTGTGGCATGTGCCTATAGTTCTAGCTATTTGGAAGGCCGAGGCAGAAGGCTCACCTGAGCCTAGCAGGTCAAGGCTGCAGTGGCCATGAACATGCCACGGCACTCCAGCCTGGGAGACAAAGTGAGACTCCAACTCAAAAAAAAAAAAAAAAAAAGATAGCCGGGCGTGGTAGCGTACGCCTGTAGTTCCAGCTACTCGGAAGGCTGAGGCGGAAGGATCGCTGGACCCCAGCAGGTCGAGGCTGTGGTGGCCGGGAGCGGCCACTGCACTCTAGTCTGGGCGACTGAGTGAGACTCCAACTCAAACAAAACAAAACAAAACAAAAAAAAGATAATTTTGTTTTTTGGGGGGGGTCCCCCCTCATTTTGGTGCACAGCTTGTTACTATAGTCACACCTCTGCTGCTTATTGTGTATCTACTTTGTGCCTGGCAGCATGCTGTGTGCTATTACTGCCCTCTGGGAACCCCACAATAGCCCCCACTTTTGTTTTTTTGAGTCAGGGTCTCACTCTGTTGCCCAGTCTGGAGTGCAGTGGGCATAATCACAGCTCACTGCAGTCTCTACCTCCTGGGCTCAGACAGTCCTCCTGCCTCAGCCTCCAAGTAAGTGGGACTGTGTGGTAAGGGCCTTCCCAGAACAAAGAGGAAGTCACATGGTGTAATCAATGTCTAATGTCTACAACAGGCTTACAGGCACATGCCACTGTGCCTGACTCGTTTTTTGACTTTGTGTGGAAAAGAGATATCACTATGTTGCCCAGGCTGGTCTAGAACTCCTGGACTCAAGCAGTCCTCCCTCCTCAGCCTCCCAAGTCTGGGATTACAAGTGTGACCCATCACTCTAGGCCCAAAACAGCCTGTTGATGGGATTTCATACCTATTTTACAGATAAGGGACTGTCACAAAACTTACACCAGGTTCCCAGAAACCGAGTGAGGGAGTTGGGATTGGCGCTCCTCCACCCGTACGCTGGGTGCCCAAGTCATGGTTAATATGTCCCCTTGGGGCAGCGAACCTTGCATTGTTCCTCAAGAGCAGTGGTTCTCACCAATACAGTTGTGCTTTCCAGGGACACCTGGTGAGGTCTGGAGCTATTGTTGGCTGTTACAACTGGTGGAGGAGGGAAGGATGCCTCTGGTATCTAGTGAGTCAGCCCAGGAATGCAGCTAAACATTCTGACCTCACTCTCAACAAAGAATTATCTGGTCCCCAAACTCAGTAGTGCTGAGGTTGAAAACCCCTGCTTAAGAGAACATACCTTTTTTCTTTTTCTTTTTCTTTTTTTTTTTTTTTTGAGTTGGAGTCTCGCTCTGTCGCCCAGACTGGAGTGCAGTGGCCGCTCCCGGCCACCACAGCCTCGACCTGCTGGGCTCCGGCGATCCTTCCGCCTCAGCCTTCCAAGGAGCTGGAACTACAGGCGTGCGCTACCACGCCCGGCTAATTTTTTGATTTATTGTAGAGATGAGGTCTCG
>CAUYQG010163252.1:0-30317 GCA_963574415.1 Tarsius wallacei
GGGTATCTATCTGAGGATGGGGAGACACCTCTTATCAACAAGGGTACCTGAACGAAATATTTTTGTATGCCTAACCCCTAACTGTACCCCACAATAACATAATAAAATAAAATAAAATATAAAAAAAAAAAAAAAGAAAAGAAAAGAAAAAAACAAACAGCCCCATTACAAAGTGGGCAAAAGATATGAATAGACAGTTCTCAAAAGAAGATCTATGAGCAGCCAACAGATACATGAAAATATGCTCAGCCTCACTAGTCATCAAAGAAATGCAAATTAAAACTATACTGAGATACCACCTAACTCCAGTCAGAAAGGCCATCATCAATACTCAAAAAACAGCAGATGCTGGAGAGGATGCAGTGAAAAGGGAGCACTTCTACACTGTTGGTGGGAGTGTAAACTAATACAGCCTCTGTGGAAAACAGTGTGGCGATTCCTAAAAGATCTAAAAATCGACCTTCCATACGACCCCTCAATTCCCCTACTGGGAATATACCTAGAAGAACTCAAATCACTCTGTAAAAAAGATACCTGCTCACATATGTTTATCGCAGCAATGTTCACAGTAGCAAGAACATGGAACCAACCGTGCTGCCCATGAAAAGAGGACTGGATAAAAAAATGTGGTACATATACACAATGGAATATTACGCAGCCATAAAAAAAGAACAAAATCATGAATTTTGCAGCAACCTGGATAGACTTAGAGTCTATAATACTGAGTGATCTTTCACAGAAACAAAGAACTGAGTATCACATGTTCTCACTCATAAGCGGACCTTGAACAATTATCATAATACTATAAGAAAAGGATTGGCAGTAGCAGGAAACTGCCGGGGGAGGGGGATGGCGGAGAAGCGGGATTGGCAGTAGTGGGAGTCTGCCTGGGGAAGGGGGGGCATACCTCATCAGCAAGGCTACCTGCATATTGAACATTTGTATACCTAACCCTGAATTGTACCCCACATCTTTAAAATAAAAAAATTAAAAGAAAACGAAGAAGAAGCTTCCACAAAGCTTCTGGACAGACGTGACACGAAGCCCGGGCACTGCTCAAGGCTCTCTCAGTCTGTGGGGCTCAGAAAGGCCCAAGAGTGTGCCAGACCACCTCACGCCCAGAGACAGGCCATGCTCAGTTGTGAGGTCATGCACCACCCCAGAGAGACTCCCTGGGAAAGGGACCCACAGGAGGCAGAGGATGCTCTCCTTCTACAACATGCTGAGGGTACCACAGGGGGCAGAGGATGCCCTCATTCTACAACACCAAGGGAGGACGACAGAAGGCAAAGGATGCCCTCTTTCCATGACACCAAGAGGGAACCACAGAAGGTAGAAGATACCTTCCTTCCATGACACCCTGAAAGGATCCTCAAAAGGCAGAAGGCGGAGGACGCCCTCCTTCTACAACATCCTGAGAGGACCATGGGAAGCAGAGGATGCCGTCCTCCCATGACACCCTGAGGGGATCACAGGAGGCAGAGGATGCCCTCCTTTCATGACACCCAAAGGGGACAACAGATGACAGAGGACACTCTCCTTCCATGACACCTTGAGGGACCCATAGGAAGCAGAGGACGCCCTCCTTCCACAACACCCTGAGGGACCCATAGGTGGCAGAGGATGCCCTCCTTCCAGTCATTCTGAGAGGACCATGAGAGTCAGAGGACACCCTCCCTCCAGGACACCCTCGCGACTCCCCAGGTGCACATATCCATATCCACCATCTCCACATCTGAATAGCAGAAACCTCCAACATGAGCTTGCTTCTTCAGAGCTCAGGGCTCTGATCTGTCTCTGGTCAGAGCCAGGCTGCAAGAGGGAAGGAAGGAGGAGGAGAGGTGTTGGGTATCTTTCTAGATGCATGGAGAGAGGCCTGTGTTATCCCTGGAACAGGGAGGGGGGAAGTCCACGAGTACAGAAAAGGAGGGACAGGTTCAAGGAATAGAAAGTGAGGCAAGGGAGGCAGCATGGAGGAAGTGCCCAGGATGAGGGGACAATAGGAAGTGGGGGGCAATGAGGCAGGTGCTGGGCTGACTTGTATCAATGCGGCCGAGACCACTGATGGAGAAAACTAGAAGCCACCCAAAGATGGTGGAGGTCCATGTGCAGAAGGGTGCACGAAGTGCAGCACAGGGCCTTGGCTATAAGGAAACAACTATCTCAGAGCTGCACTATTATCTTCTTTAATGGAAGAACAAACACAACAGCAGGAACATAGCCTCCCCCCCCCGAAACAAGAAGCTCTGGAGGGCTCCCCTCCCACCCCCATTCCACCTTTATTGTTTGATGTGAGGTCAAGCACAAATGTTTTGTAAGAGTTCCTGGGTTGAGAGCCACTGGCGAGTGGCTGCTGCACTAATCAGGGTTCATGTTATTTAAATCCTAACTGTACCAACTCCAGTCCATCTGAAAGGGTCCAAGCCCCTCACCTCTACAAGGACCACACAGAATCCATCTGGGAGTGCAGAGGCAGCAGGTATCCCTGGCCCCAGAAGTGGGACACTGCAGGCTAAATGCTCTGTCATGAAATGAACATGGTTTTGGAGGACAGTGGGACTCATGGATCAGATCTGAGCTCTGATTTCAGCACCTGCCTGCCCAGTGACCAAGAGCCATTAATCCGTACAATGAGGCAAACAACCACAGTAATAATACTGCTCTGCCCACTTCGCCAGGTGTTTGGGAGAATTACATGAATATAAAGGGGCTTTGTAAATTGCAAAGCGCTGAAAAAAGTATTACTGGTTCTTATTTCCAAACTACCTCTAACATCACCTTCATCTTTAAATCTATGATTCAGATTATCACAAGGAGTGAAAGGCATGGCCGTGCCCTACAAGAGGAAGAAGCCAAGTATGAGGTTTAGGAACACAAAGACCCGTCACCTTGAGACCGAACAGGCAATATCTTTCTAAGGGCAAGGAATACCCAAGTCCTGGAGGAGGCTGTGGAGAAGGAAACCCAGGTGTGACTAAGAACAGCAAGTCAGTGAATTTTAAAACAAGATTTCCACTACCAAAACCACATTTTAGATGTCCTCTGCTGAGTCCAGTTCTGACACCATACCCAGTATAGCCACAAAGTCCACCCTCCTGGTTTAGAAACTGTCCCCACAGTGCTTCTCACATTCTGGAAACTAGTCAACCCTTTCAAAGCCCTTTTGGTCAGGACCTTTTCTGGGTCATAAATCTACGTTTATGACCACATTGTGCAATGGATGTGACCACACTATATCTATACCGCTGTCTGTCTAGTAAGCCAAGTGCACATCTGTCACTGATTTGGGAGCTATTTCTTTGGCCCTCACTGCACAAACATCACTCAGACTTCATGCAGTCCTAGAGGGCTGGAATCACGTCTGTGAATCATAGTCTTTGGCAGAGTAAATTTTGTGTTTTAAATTTTTTGTAAACTCAAAAAGTGAATACAAGTAGAAACCCAAACAACAAGATACACATGGAGAGATATCTCTCGAAATTCATCAGAAGAAGCCCACAAAAGCATCAGTAACCAACAATCTCACACCCATCAAGTTGGCAAAAGGGACAGAGTGTGACAAAGCAGGAATGACAAGGACATGTGGCAACAGGAAGGCTTAACATACAGCCAGCAGGAGTGGGATGAGCACAAACCCCCCTAGGAAGCAACATGGTGTGACCTGATGACACAGGTAGGAGAAGCCTGCCACCAGCAACTTTACCCAGTCACACACCCCAGAGAAACTCACACATGTACGCAAATGCTCATCACAGTGCATTTGTAACAAGAAGTTAGACTCCTAAATGTTGATCAAGAGGAAAATGATCAAACAGTATATCCTATGGAATTCTACACTGCCACAGACACAAGTCACAGAAGTGTTGGGTATAAACAGACATACTTCTAAATTGTGACACTGAATGAACAAGTGCAGGCTTGTGCCCACAGCACAGTCCTAGTTCTACTTCTGTATGTTGTTTATGGATGAAGAGACACAAAGTACAAGTTTAAAAATATGGCTCAAAGGAAGAGACGCCAGTTCTGGAGGAGATAACTTCTAAGGAAGGGGATGTGGAGAAGGCTGCAGTGAGTGGCCCCAGATGCCCTTGCCCGTGTCTTCAGGGCTTTATTTCCTCTTTTTAAAAAGACACAATGCAAATACAGCCAAATGCTAAGATTCCTTAAAGCTGGGTGGTATGTACCCAGGTACTTATTATATTCTTCTCCACACTTTTCTGTATGTGTGAAATACTTTCAAACAAACTATTTTTAAGAAAGCTAGTGCCTTTGAAGTTTTTCGTTTCTTAATAAACATAGGGAGGGGGAACTAAGCTGCTTTATCTTATTCTGGGTCAGTGGCTTCTGATAAGAAACAACGCTTCCATCCTTCCATAAAAAGTGGCCCAGCCATGCAGTCCCTTCCAGGACCTTCCAGGTGACAATGAGAGAACAGGAGCAAGAACTGCCACAGGTGTCATTGATCTTCGTTGTACAGTCCAATTTGAAAAAAAAATTCAAGTTGATGATATGCCACTTGCTGGTCTTACTGTTACTTCCTCAAATGCTCTTTTAGCCACCCACGCTGTCTGACTCCACTGTGGAACAGGACAAGGGAGCAGACCCAAGAAGAGGCAGGGCACTGAACCCATGACTACCCATGGGCCAGAGAGCGCTAGAATCCTTGGTAGTCTCCTGTGGTCTCTCTAAGCACCATTTTATCATTACCACATTGAGTCTAAGTATCTCATTCCAGGAGCTCCCTCACCAGCTCAACTACCAGGATACTCAAGAGGGCAGGGCCATCCAACGTGTGCAGCACACCCCAGACCTCAGTCATCTGTGCCTGCCACTGCCCATCCCTGCCTTCCCTTCAACCTCACTCTTGGTCTTCTCCCCACCTCTCTCTCTCCCCAATGTCTTATACACACAACTCGTTCTGTCTTTTGTGCGTGCATTCGAATGCTCTATAGCATGTTTCTAGAATAAATAACTGTGGGTGAAGACGAAACTTCAAGGATGTTTTATGAAAGGTTGGTCATAAAAGTGAAATACTGAAAACAACTCTTGGTGTTAGACAAAGAAGAGTTGGTTACATAATTTACTGTGTAGCCATACAATGTAGTCATGATGCTTTGTAAGAATGCTTAACAAACTGGAGAGATCTTCACAGACAATTGTTATGTGAAAAAAGTAAATACTAAAACATTATCTGAGCCCATTTTTGTAAAACCATTTAACAGTCTAGAAGGATATCCCACAAAAGCCCTGATATCACTGCCTGGTATACAGTCAGCCCTATATAGCTACTTGCTAATTATTATGGAGAGACGTCAGGGACTGAGGAATAGGGGCTGGGAAGTGCCTGCCACTGGCACAGTCTAAGCCCAGGACAGACCTGAATTAAGAGCTACTATTTAAAAGATGCTTTCTGGATGAAAGTGAGATCCAGCAATGTCTCTTCAACAGAACTGGGGAGGATAGAAGCTGTGATAAGTTGCCTGTCACAATGAACAGCCAACAAACTGATCTTATTTCCTGTTCTGGCTATGCAAGAAATACATGAGTCCATTCTTCTTTTAACTATTAGGTCACTGCTGATGTAGCTCAAGTCACCCACTGAAGAGAATCACTGTTCTGAGTGGGGCATGTAAGTTTCCAGTTGCTTCTATATCTTCATGTGCAGAGATGTGCACCCATGGAAAACTCAGAGAATTAAGCCAGTGGTCAGTACAATAGTCTTTCTATATCTTTAAAATATCACATAACGGTTTCTTAAAAATATATAGCTACAAGTACATTTCTACATAAATTGCACTATATTGCACTAACGTTGAATTTCCTTGTTCCACTCAACAATTTACTTTCTTTATCCATGTGCCTGCCTGCAGAGTGAGCACATTCCCTCTGGTTATTACATGTATCCAACACAGATACACCACATATTAAATGTTCCCTCTGCTGATAGCTAATTCCATTGCTTTTAATAGCAATGAGCATCCATAAAATGAGCATCCATAAAATGACTTCGTATGCAAATGTGAAAGTATCTGTCTAGGCTAGACCATTCAAAATGGACCTTACGTGTCACAGATAAGGCACAGGTCTGGCCTCAGTAGATATGCATGACCTTCCACATGTGCCAGTTTCCACGCCCAGTGTACAGAACCACTGTGTTCCCCACATCCTCATTAACACTTGATATCAGCAGTCATTTCAAATACTGCAGATCTGAGTCAATAACACTATAATATTCACTTAAAAATCTACTAAGAAGATAGATCTGCATTAAATATTCTTACCACACACAGAAACATCACAATAACAAAAAACAGAGGGATACAAGGAAAATTTGGGGGGGAGAGTTTCCTATGAATTTGATTGTGGCAACAGTTTGATGGGTGTATGTGCACATGTCCAAACTCATCAAACTGTATACATTAAGTATGTGAGATTTATTGTATATCAATTATACCTTACTAAAGCTATTTTTGATTTTTTTTAATTAAAAAAAAAATTTTTTTGAGTTGGAGTCTCACTCTGTCACCCAGACTGGAGTGCAGTGGCCAGGAACCCCAACCTGCTGGGCTCCAGCGATCCTTCTGCCTCAATCTTCCAAGTAGCTGGAACTACAGGTGTGCACTACCATGCCTGGCTAATTTTTTGATTTATTGTAGAGATGAAGTCTCGCCAAGTTGCCCAGGTGGGTCTTGAACCCACGAGCTCAGGCAATCCACTCACCTCAGCCTCCCAAAGCGCTGGGATTACAGGCTGAGCCACCGAGCCTGGCTTAAAGCTATTTTTTAAATAAATAAATATTGTAAATCTGGTTGAAAACAATGGCATCTCATTTTTTGTATTTTCTGGTTTAATGATGAGGTTGGGCATCTTCTATCACATGTTTACTGGACATCTGTCATTCATTTTCTGAATTACAGAATTCAGAAAACTCTTGTTCATACACAGACTATTTCATCTTTCTATTATTGTTTTTTCTTATTTACATGTATATACTTGTGTTATTACTATTATTGTTTATGTGTTGTATTTTGAAATGTTTAGTTTTATGTAGATACAAATGTGGGTTTCAATATTAAAAATCTTTCAAGGAGAAAAATGACCCCGTGCACATTGGACATCAAAGAGCAACACGCACCTGGCATGTCACAACATTGCATAGCTGGAAGTCCTGGCAATGGTCCCTTTCAGGCACTGTTGAAGCCTCCATTCCCCACTCCTTCTCAAAGAGGCTGAATGGGCAGCTGCCAGCAAGACCTCTCTCCCCTATGACAGCAAGTCTTCCAACGAAGCTGAGCTGTTTGCTGGAAACCTGGATTGTGTCATCACGTCTTCTGCTGCTGGCTCCCTCTCCTCGCCCTCATAACACTGCTCAGCATCCTATTTACATGTCAGGGGAGATGTCGGGTGGCGGGGCTCTGATTGAACATTTACAGCTGACTTTCCTGAAGGAAGCCTTGCCCTACCCACCAGCCCATCAGACACCATTACATACCAGGGCACATCAGCAAGGCCCAAGGACTAAAGGCAATGCTCAAGGACATTTTAGTGCTTACAAGGGAAAACAAGCGTTGGCCTGCACTGAGCAGCAGAACAAGGCCCAAGCGAAGAGAGAGCACACGCTGAATCCTAACCAGTAGACCATGCTCCAGGGAGTGTCCAAGTAAAGACTACCAGGCACAAGCTCTAGTTATGGATGAAGGATGTTCCTATTTTCCCTTCCTGTTACCTCTTACTTTCATTCTCATAGATCAGGAGTAAAGAGAACTCAGCATCTTTTCCAGCAATATTTCTGTCCTCCAAGCCTTGTCATCTCAGAAGTAGAATGAAATTTGAAAAGAAGTCATGTGACAAAGGTGGACAAAGTGACTGAAAAATCTCATAAAACAAAGAGAATAATCAAATCCTAAGGCTGGCTTAGGCAAGGTTTGGCTTTTAATTGTTGAAATAAATGTAAAAGAAAGATAATCTGAAATATCATAATATAATGAGATTAACTTGCTACTAATTTAAAAAAAACAAACAAATGAAATCTTATTGCAGTACAGGAGCACTGCTCTTCAGGGCAAGTTCCTTAGAAGAGGCCATGATCCTTCCAGATATGTGGCAATTGCTCAGAATGTTTTTAAAAACTCCCCTTGAAGTTGCCTTTATGGCTGGTTTACATATATGCACGAAAATGACTTGTTACTTTGTAATTGCACCATGTTTGTGGGCCCCAAACAGTACTGCTTGTTTTAATCACCCCTCTTTCACCAGATAAGAAATATCAAGTCATCCCCAATGGATGAACATTTGTTTTACATAAGGAAATCAAGAATGGTGGCTGCCAGCTCGTAGACCATCTGCATGGAGAGTGGGGGCACATTCTGAAAGATCACAGGAGATGATTTTGCAGGACTACCACTTGCTTAGCGGCATAAGCACTAACAAATTATGCTTAGCAGTTACACTGCTCAAACACTCCCATATTAGACAGTGAGCCCTTCCACAAACAAACCCACATGAGATAGCGAGTCCTTCCACTTGTCTTTCCTGCAGCCAGGGCACTGCCTACCTGCCCATCTTGAGTACTCTCTATGGGATATTTCCACCATGACCCTTGTCTATGTGCTCTGCTTCCTAAATCTCACCCTGGTCTCTTAACTCCTAGCCACTGATGGGTTCTCACTGATCTCACTGACCTTCCCTCTGCCTCAACCAAATTCAGTTAGTTCCCAAACAGAAGCGAGGGCAGTGGAGAAATGAAGCCAGGACCTGGACTGCAGCTGCAAGAAGGTGAAATGTGCAAGTCCGGATTCTCCCCTCAGACTCAGCCTCGCTATCTGCTTGGAGGCATCCAGGGTTCTGTCCGCCTGGCTAACAGGACGCAATGTCAGTAGAAATTGAGCAGGCTTGGGTTACACCATAGAAAATACAGCTGTCAGGGGCTGTTCCTGCAAGGCCAAATCATTTGTCCAACATGGGAATCATTAGCACCTCATTCATTATTAAATTGGAAAATGGCTTGGTTGGATTCCCTCAAGGGTCAGCTGCCAGATACAAGCTCAGAGATGAAATCATCACACTCTTGTGATATTAGAAATATAATATAGAAATTGAATAATGGACCTTTCAGGGAAAATAAAAGTCATGCAAATTCCAAAAGTTTGCTCAGCTTCCACAGAATAAAATTGCTTGAAAAACATTTCCAGCCAGGCACAATGGTTCCTGCCTGCAATCCCAGCACTTAGGGAGGCCAAGGTGGGAGGATCACTTGAGTCCAAGAGTTCAAGACCAGCCTGGGCAACATAGTGAGACTTCATCTCTACAAAAAAAAAAAAAATAGCCAGGCATGATGGCATGCATCTGTAGTCTCAGCTACTCAGGAGGCTGAGGTGGGTAAATCGCCTAGGAGGTCAAGGCTACAGTGAGCCATGATCGTACCACTGCACTTCATCCTGGGCAATAAGCTAGACAACTATACTCTAACCTGGGCAAGCCCAACTCAACAGAAATAAAAATTCCCAATGTTCCACCCTAAGTCTTCCTAATTTGATGGAAGGGAGAAAGAAAAATTCCACAGCAAATTGAGCCAAAATTATACTAAAGAAATTAACATCTCAGTAATTCCTAGACCACACTGGTATATAGGTCAAGACAGCTTCCCCTCACCCTACAGAACTGGCCAGAGTCAGGGAGGCTGGAGGAGTCTATGCCCTGTGAAAGGAATGTGAAACTTGTTTCTCAAACAATCACTGACCCCAGATGCCTGAAAAAAAAAAAGATAGGTCAACTTCATGCTGCAGAATTGAAATCAACCCTTTCAGATATAGAAAAGACAACAACACAAAATTGACATCTAAGATAAAGTTTTGAATTTGAGCATTCATGAAACAAACATTCCTCTGAGACTCTAAGAGGTCTGTTGCTACAACATTCAAGTGGTGGGCACAGCCAGTGGGGACCATCAGGTGTCACACCACTGAGTTCTCTAGTTACACCTCCACTGGTTCTGCCTACAAGTTTCAATGGGCCAAACTTCAACTGCCAGGGCAACTAGCCAGGTGCGAGTTGGCTGTCAGCCATATTCTCTGCCAGCTCCAAACAATGCATGTTTGTTTGGAATACTGCCCTGGAACACCCTTTGGTTTGTCGGAAGAGAGGTCTGCTCTCAAGAGCACTAGAAACGCCACGCTGAATCTAACCTGAGTTCACGTGGCCATCAGGAGCACAGGGCACACATGTTTCCTGGGGAAACCCACCACAAGAAGATAAACACAACAAGATCAAGAGCAACGTGAAGGTTCCTGGTCTATCAGAACACCGCTCTTGCTTCTTTCCCACAATGTTCACATCTGCCTGAATACAGGTGTCATGCTTCCCTTTGCGGAGCTACTTTGGAATTCTCCGGCTTTCCTTCACCACTGCAAACGGAGGCAAAACCCTACTAGAGGCCTTTTGCCTAGTCCGTGGGCAAAGGGTTTTCTTTATATTTTAATCTCCCTAAACAAAAGGGAGACAAGAAAAGAGGGCCTGCCTCCATCTAGTCTACAACAAAATGGCTACACACGGGTAGATCTACTCCAGGAATTGTCTAGCAAACAGTTGAGGGAAAAAGCGCACACTGGTCTCTGTGGGATGAGATGTGCTGAGCACACAGGCTTCCAAATGTGGAAGCACTGGCAGTTTCAAGTCTGATGAAATACTTAAAATACATAGAAAATTAAAGAGAATAATATCACAAAGACCTGTGTATACACAAACCAGATGTGACATGTTTACCATACTTCCTTCCAACTGTTAAACATAAAAGAATTTTTGGAGAGTTTGCAGGGGTCGCTTTTATGCCCTTCCATGAAGACATCTTACTCAAGCCCCCACCTAAGAGGAAACCACCATCCAGAAATGGATTTGTCTCCTGATCTTCTGTGTTTTTTGCTTTATTACACAGACACAGCCATGTATCCAGAGGCAAAACACAGTATTGTTTTGCACTCAACTTAAATATATGTAAAGAAACACACTCACTGGGCATATAAACTGCATGTATATATACCTATATGGCATCTATGGAGAGCATACACTCTATATGTAGTGTTTATATAGTGTGCATATATACTGAGTATACAATATGTGTACAAATATATATATATATTATGTGTATATTTACACATACTATATATAGTGTGTGGGGGTGTATAATCATGCAGACTTTAAGCTAGTTTTCTTTCCTTTTTTTAATAACTAAAAGTAAAATAAAATATATCCAAATGTACTGAATTCATCTAAAATGCTGGACCTGACTAGAGGAGTCATTTTTCAATAGGAACAACTTCTTGCATTGTCCTCATCAAACAAGCTTTCATGAGCATAATAAAAGAATTATCTGGACTCACTGTAGTAGTCAATCTAGCAAATTGGTCATTTAAACTTATAACTGAAATTTAGGGACAGTGATTATTTACCTGACAGGATCAGGAGTTCAATGATCTCTGCATCTCCCAGAAACGCAGCCACATGAAGAGGGGTCCGTTTCTCAGAATCCTGAAACAAACAACATTAAAGACAGACAACAGGTCAGTGGCAGCTGGAGGCACCTTTTGTAGACTCAGGAAGACATGTCGCTGGCTCTGAGTGAATGCTTGTGGAAGGGCACGCATGCCCCACACCTGCTCAGGCAAGTACCGGCTACACGTTAGTCTGCCCCACAGTCCTACCTGCCAAGAAGTCCATTCTCTGGTCTGCACAGGTGTTTGTCTAACCGCTCCTTTCACCAAGGCCCAGCTCAGGGCAAGCATGGACCATTCACTTGGTGATGAATTTCCATTTGCAGTATTTTCAAACCTTCTGTATGGTTAAAAAAAAACTCAAGCCTTGCTAACCCACCTCCACAACACAGCTTGAGGATTTCAGTGCTTTGTTTTCTTCCTTAGGGAACACAGTGAATAGCTCATAAGGACACTGACCACAAGTACAGTCATCTCCTTTCCATCCTCACTAACTCTCCCAGGACTACTGTTCATCCTTGTGATACTTGTCACATGTCTGCATGGTGCCAGGAACCAAATTCTGGGGACAGAGAGATGACGCAGCATACCCAGCCCCTGCCCTCTTGAAACTGAATTCGAGAGGAAGACTGACAACAGTCAGGAAAGTAAAGGATACATGAGCTCACTTTGGATGGTGGCAAAGGCTATGGCAAAATTAAAACAGGCTGTGAGATCATATAATCAGGGGACAGGAACAGAATGGTCAGGTAGGGCTTCTGAGGATGTGACATTCAGGCAGAAAGCCAAGGTCAGTATTACTATCTCTGTCTAAAGATGAGAAGCCTATGACTCAAATAAGACATGTCCTCACAACCCCACAGGTTTGCAGCAAAGCCAAGCTCGGACCTTTACCCATCAGGTCACAGTTCTGACATGGTGAGGCAGCACCTGAGTTGAGAGGCAGCAGGACAACATGCAAGGGAAAATAGTGCTTCTCCTTCTGTAAACTGGAGATAATAACCTCCACCTCAGAGGACTGGTAAGAGGAATCAAGATAACATAGGTAAATACAGTCCTGGCACACAGGTGGCAGGCACAATGTGGTGCTCCACGCACAGTCATGCTGTTAGCAGCAGAGGTGGTTGGTAGCTTCCCACCAGGACTGGAAACCACCTTGAGTAAAGATCAGATCTCATGCCCAATCCCCAGGGTGCAGCATTCTAGATGCTCAGCATAAACTGGCTGAAGAGAACCAATCCATATGCATGGTACTGAACCAGTCTACATGCATGGAACTGTGCTAGTCTATATGTGTGGAACTGAACTAGTCTACGCACATAAAACTGAACTAGTCTATATATGTGGAATTGAACCAGTCTACATGTGTGGAACTGAACCAGTCTATGTGCAAAGAAATGAATCTGTCTACATGCATGGAAATGAACCAGTCTACATGTATGGAACTGATCTAGTCTATGTACATGGAACTGTACCAGTCTATGTGTATGGAAATGAACCAGTCTACATGTGTGAACTGAGCCAGTCAACATGCATAAAATTGAACCAGTCTACGTGCATGAAACTGAACCAGCCTATGTGCATGGAAATGAACCAGTCTATGTGTGGGGAACTAAACCAGTCTACATGCATGAAACTGAACTAGTCTATGCATGGAATTGAACCAGTCTACATACATGTGATGAGTGGAACTGAACTAGTCTATGTGCATGGAACTGGACTCGTCTACGTACATAGAAATGAACCAGTCTATGTGCATGGAAATGAACTAGTCTACATGTATGGAACTGAACTAGTCTACATGCATGTCTACAAGAAGGTATGTGAACTGGTCTTTCACTAACCTCCACTGACTGCCTTACAGCAGTAGTAAACAAACCCTGCATGGGATGTCCATTTCAAGATCCTTAGATTAGCTGTTGATTTCAATCATCATTCCTACTACTGTTTGGTTATACAATTGAACAACCCTTGATTAGCCAAAGGATGTTATTCTACCTTCTCACAGTCCAGATCCTCTGCTCTTCTTCTGTTTCTCTGAGACATTAGGCATTTCATGACTCATAATGCCCAGAGGAGATGGCAGGTGGGGAACTTAACAGGAAACCATCTTCTTCGAGCTAGTCCTATTTGTTAAAAACTTTGGTTTGCCCAAGGTGTATCATAAAAGTGGCCACAGAATCACAAAGCCTGTTGTATGGTTTGGTCATAGGCTTTGTAAAGGGAGGGACTAACATGAAGCAAACAAAAGGAGGAGTTTGAATGAGTTGGAGACGTCCGCTGTCTCTATGTCTTCAGGTAGTGACCAGGAATACGCAGAAGTAGGGCAGTTGCATGATATACAACACAGGATGTGCTGGAAAATTCAGTGACGCATATGATTGCCACCCACCCTATGACAGCTATGTCATCCTGTCTTTGAAAATAAAGATTCAGAATTTGAAATCATGTTTGCTTACTTAAGAATCAAGTGTATTAATTTGTGCAATGAGCTACACAAATAACTAAGGTGTGGCTTTCACAAATGTTTTCTATTTCTATTTCTTCTATGTTATCCCTACAAGCATTTACCATTTTAGCCTCATATTCCCTTTGAACCCTCATTATATCTACTTAAAAATTTCTCCTGGGATCTTGGGATAAAAGTTATGTAATTATATGTTCTTCTGCACATTGAATGGGCTCCAGGGTTTTGGCACAATAAATTAAACTCTGACTAAGTGATTTAAACAGGGACTATTCCAACCCAAATTATGACTTCATTTGACCTGAAGCAGAGTCAATGCTCTGTTTGAGAACTTGGCATCAAATGAAAAGCCAGTAACACTCCCACCTCCCTCCCTCCCTTGCAGATCTGGTTGACCTATCATCATAGGACAGGCTTTGTGACTCTGGCCACTTTTATGACACAGCTTGTGCAAACCAAATTTTCTATAACATAAAAAGGGCGGTTCTATGAGCGCATATTATAAAAATTCTTGATTATGAATCCCAGGGTTCCTATTATCACATACTTATAGGTTTCCAGTGGCTTCCAGGAGTACCTTCCTGCAGTGACATGGCACAGAAGCCGCAGAGAAGACTTGTACTCAGCAGCACCTTCTGTCCCCCGCTGCAGAGCCCCATAAACAGCCACATGTGTTCTTAAGACCTTACCCAAAGTAGCACTGTGGCCATTGTTTTGTTAAGCACTGGCCAGGCCATGTGATCCATGAGCTATGGCCAAGCCATGTTTTTCTACCTTTGGTCCCCTCCCCTACCTTGGGGAGGTAAATCTTTTCTCTCCCTCTCTCTAATTTACTTTCTAAATAAACTACATTTTCTAATCTAAAATTAAAAAAACACACAAAGTAGCAGTGCATTTTCACTGTTGACCACAGGAGGCTACACCTGAGCAAGGTACACAGGTCATAAGTCAGGGTGAAGACAGAGCTGCAGCAGTCACCTCGCTCAGTAAGGTGAGCCCAGCAGGATGTCACCGTAGGTCCTCTGCCTAAATGCAAGGCCATTCTGCTTTGCCGTCAGCTAAACTAAAGCAGTAGGAGCTGCAGTGATAGAAGTGGGTGACAGCTCTGGAGAAAAGAGAGTACTGGTCATAATACTGGAAAGTGGGCTCTGGCCCTGCAACATCCTTGGCCCAATGTCTAAGAAGAAACAAGTCTACCTGGTAATTATGGAGTGCTTTTATCTTTTTTACTTTTAATACCTTCTCATCTGTCCTCCTATTTTATCTCATAACATTCCATCAGGGGAGGCACACCTTCTACAACAGTGTACTTAAGTCTTATTACTGCCATTTAAAAGATAAGGAATCAGAGCCGGTGACAGGTCGTGTGACCTGCCCAACACAGCAGACTTATGTCAAAGAGTAAAGTATCTCGGTGCCCAACAGGAGACTTTGTTCTTCATAAAAATGAAAGCAAGAACATAATCTGAGAAGTTGCCCTGACAGCCTAAACTAGTCCACTCTTAGTCCCTGAAAAGTCCTGGGGAAATGTGACAAACCCAGAGTGAGCATTCTTTTAAATGAGCTCCCAAGAAATTTGATAGAAAGGGGCTAGACGTGGAAAGAAGTGAACAGAGAACCAAAGTAAACAGGGAACCCGTGAGTTCATACCACAGGAGAGGTCAGCACACCAGGGTTCGGGACTTCGGCCTTGCTAGGGGGTAGGAGAGGTGGTAGGATGGGAACTGCAATGTCAGGTAAAGAAAGACCCTTGGGCCTTGGGCTGAGTGCAGTGGTTCACATCTGTAATTCTAGCCAGGGAGGCCAAGGTGAGAGGATTGCTTGAGGCCAGAAGTTTGAGATCAGCTGGGGAACATAGCTGTTTATATATAATAATAATAACAATGACAACAATAATAATTTAAAAAGAAAGACTCTTGGAGTGGTCTTGAAGAAAGACTCCTTAAGCGAAACAGTGGGCTTTAAAAACACTCACAGAGGCAGACGGCAGAGAGATGCCATGCCAGGGGATCTTGGTAGGCTATAAAAATGTCTCCACTGCCCTCTTGTGTTTTGGGGTTTTGAATTCACAATACCTGCAGAGCCAGGAGCTTTCAAGTTGAAAATAGGCACCAAAAAATGGTTCTAGACCAACAATGCCCCTAGGATGTCTAGAAGAAAAACCCTAACTGGAGAGACGTGCTCTCAGTCCAGGCAACTTGGGAGGCCCCAGACAGAACCTCCATGGAGATAAACTCCAAACCTGAGCCACAAGACCTCGTGGAAACAACTCACTGTAAGTAGGAGCTAGCAGACAGAACAGCCAGCAAGGACGCAGGCCACTGAAGAGTCGGATGGTGAACAAGCACAAGGTTAAATAACTTAAAATACAAAGCACAAAGCCTGGGGGAAAACAACCACTATTTTGAAAAACAAACAAAATTTGGGAGAAGAGAAATGAAGGAAGTATTACAAAAAGTGATACCAAAACACGTTGCTGGAAATGATCTGGAACTTTGGTCTAAGGAGTGAAAAGCAGAGAGTAAAAAAGGAAGGGAGAGAAAGAGAAATGCATGCAGTATTCTTGGGGCATGTTTTACAGCCACAGGCTCAGCTGCATTTTCTGGACATAGACTTGTATTTAGAATCTGTTATATGCCAGACACTGTGGTAGATATTAGGGGTACAAATTTAAAATATGCAGTCCTCTCACCCTACAGAAACTTATGGTCCACTCAACCAGTTTCCTAATTTAGGATACTAGAATAAAAGTGATAACAGGGCAGCGGCAAACAGAATAACCAGGGTTTAGATGATTTGTGGAGATTACCAAATGCAGTGAGACAAGCATCCTAGTGAAAACTTCCCCTAAACCATCCAGTTCTGAACTGGCCTGGGCAGGAAGTCTCCACAGACTAGAAGAAAATCCATCCTGAACTGGGAAATAACCACATCTTGCCCAGGTCCTACCGACTCCAACTTATCTAGGAATCTTGGAAGCCCAAGCGCAACTTCCAGGACAATCGGAGAACCTAGTCTCCGTCTCACAGGCTGACTTAGCAGCCATTTCCAGATCAAAAGCAGAATCCAGGACACAGGGCAGCCTGAAGCCACAGTGGCCAGCTGAGGGCTCTGTATTCACAGTGACCAGCTCTGGGCTCTGAGCCACAGTGGCCGACTCGGGGCTCTGCATCCACAGTGGCTAGGCTGAGGGCTCTGCATCACTTGCATCCTCTGCCAAGCAGCCTCCTATTCTGCCAAGCAGCCAGTCATTGAGTAGTTACACAGGTCTTTACAATACCCATGAACACAAGAGGAGATAATAACCCAAAACTAACCCAAGAAGATCAACACACACCAGGAAAGGCTCCCTCACACTATGTTTAAAGATTGTCCAAGCATCACGGAAATGAAGGTCTATTTCCATCATCCAGTAGCTTTTGTCTCAAACAGCTCTTTGCCAACACATTCAGACACATGAGAAGTGAGAAGACCCAGGTTTCTCCAGAAGGAAGGAAGGAAGGTAAGCCCTGCCTTTCTACGAATAGCCAAAGACACACAGCCAGTGGGAGTCTGAGCCAAACTTGCAGTATGTCATAGAACGATCACGCAGAGGAAGTTTTGGAGTCATCTGTTTACGAAGAAGAAGCAGACGAAAGAAAATTGAGAACTTGGAAGTATGTGCATGCAGAGAGCATTTGACATGGGCCAGGAGGCCACTGTGGTGGCTAAAAATGCTGTGTAGACAGGCAGGTGGAGGGGACATCCCACGCCTGTGCTTTGAAGATAAAGTATTGCTTGTTCCATGCTTTAGGGATTCTGCTAGAAGGGCATGATCTGATCTGCATTCTTAGTATCTGCCACTCACCAAAACAAACCCCCCTCCCTCCACACAAATGCCTTACACACCAAGACAGACGGACGGAGCCACAGGAAGAGAACAAGCCCATGAAGAACACACACTAAGGTCACATGTCAATTCAAATGCCCACCAAAACCAAAGAAGCTGAGAAAGAAGTGACCACAGAGGCCTGTGAGCTTCGTACAACATAGACTAGAGGAAGGAAATGGCTGGGGAAGCTCTGAGCACAGAGGAGGTGCCTTGGGGATACGTCAAATCACAGGAGGACAAGAGTCAAAGACAGATCATAGATTTGAGTCAAGACACAAAACAGGAAGGGTGCTTGGTTTTCAGGTGAGAATTAAAAGAAGTTTTTTTAAAAAGAAAGGAGAGAAAAGAAGTGGCATGTTTCCTTTAAACATTTTCATGTTTACTTTCAATTTTTAACATCTCATAAACACAGAGACATACAGAAAGTAACAGTCCCACATATGAGAGTCCACCCACAAAACCAAACATGCAAACATCGCTCTACATTTGCTTCAGAACTCTAGTTCAGAAAATACCTTTAGAGGCCAAGTATAATGGTTCAGAAATGCAAATACTTCAGAAAATAACTTGAAGTGTATATGTGAGAGAGAGAGAGAGAGAATGTCTGAGAGAGAGAGAGAGAATGTCTGAGAGAGAGAGAGAGAATGTCTTCGTAACTCTCAGCACCTACATATAAGGATTTCTCTAGAACAGACACCAATAAAAGGAAGCGCCAGATCTTAGAGTATATCCATATCCAATTGTAAGAGGTATTGCCAAATAGCTTTCAAGAGCAGTTTCACTAATTCACACTCCCAGTCACATATTCATTCCTTTAACCAACATTCTGGTCAAGATTTGACGCAGTTGACAGCATTGAGGTGCCTGATATGGCATGTTCTGTTTCTTCAACTGTGAGCCATTCATATATACCTTTACCCACTGTTTATTTCCATTATTAGTCTTTTTCTTGTGATCTCTGGAGTTTTTTAAATAATGTTTAATTCAACTTTCAATGAAAATATAAGTTAGGCACTCACCTATACACAAAAATCATGGATCAATGTTTTCCTCAAGTTACCAAAAGATAAAAATGTAGATTTAAAATTCTATTCATCCTTCATTCACACAGTGTCTCATGAAGCTGGGTTTCCATAGCTGGAGTCTTCCGCACCTCAGAGAGGACAGCAAACCCCTTCCCCATGGGTTCTTCCAATCACACACCTGTAGTGAGCCACCACTCCACTGGCATCTCAGCCCCTCCATCTGAAGGTAACATGGACACATGAGACACTAGCACCTTTTTCTATATCAAAAATGTTCAAACTATCAATCCTCAAAACTCTATCTAGCTCCTGAAACTAAATAAGAATCACATCCAAGAATCAAAAATTAAGCTAACATAAGAAAAAATGAGAATGTCAAAGACATTTTGGGTTTAATCTGATTTATATAACTAGACACTAGACATTTTTATTGCACTAATAATGTATACTGAGCAAAAACTTTATCAGAGAGTTTATATTTTCAGACTTGATCCTTAAGGCAATCCTGTGAAGTAAGCATGGTCATTCCCTTTTTATAGACAAGGAGTCTGAGACTCTGACATGACAAGTCACACATCCAGAGTCACAAAGCCAGTGGGTGGTAGAACTGGGATTCAAAACCAGATCCACTTCCATTCTTTCTGCTCCTGCCAACCTGAATCATATCAGGCCTAGGAAAACATGAAGAAAATCATTCTTCGTCACAATGAACACTCTCACCCTTAATAGCCTAGACCCAAGTGCAAAACCCTTGTAGAAAAAGGTATAAGCTGGCAAGAAGAATAAAGTTGAAGAACTAACGCTACATGAGTTTAAGACTTATTATAAAGCTACAGAATTCAAACAAGATGGTGTTGGTACAAAGACAACTTGCTGGTGAAAGAACAGCCTTGTCAACGAATGGTGCTGGGACAACTGGATACTCTTATAAATTAAAACGAACTTTGATTCGTACCTTGCACCCTAAATAGAAATTAAATAAAATTGGATCATAAGCCGGGCTCGGTTGTTCAGCCTGTAATCCCGCGCCTTTGGGAGGCTGAGGTGAGTGGATTGCCTGAGCCCGCGGGTTTGAGACCCGCCTGGGCAACTTGGCGAGACCTCATCTCTACAATAAATCAAAAAATTAGCTGGGTGTGGTAGCGCACGGCTGTAGTTCCAGCTACTTGGAAGGCTGAGGCGGAAGGATTGCCAGAGCCCAGCAGGTCGAGGCTGCGGTGGCCGGGAGCGGCCACTGCACTCCAGTCTAGGTGACAGAGTGAGACTCTAACTCAAAAAAAAAAAAAAAAAAAAAAGCTTCTCTGATAAATGGCTGATTACAACCTGGAGCAGGAAGATGAGTCTGCGGCATCTTGTTCCTGGAAGCCAGGAAACTTTCAAGGACTATTCGGGTCTGGTAAAAATGACTGATGAACTAGTCCAAAGGGGCCCTGCGGGCCCAAAGATGGAACAATTTGAACAGTAAGAGAAAAAGAATTACTTCAGTAGATTACAACACATACATTGTGTAAAAATCCATTAATTCATAATTATACTTCAGGTAAACAACACATTTGTTACCACTGGTGTTTTATGGGTAACCAATTAATTACCTTGATCATTGATAAATAAAAAGAAATAAACATTTTCCTGGGCTTTCCTTTATGTATTGCATTCCAGGTAACCAAATAGTCGATAAGAAAAAGTTGGGTGTTTTTGTTTTTTTGAGTTGGAGTCTCATTCTTGTTGCCCAGGCTGTAGTACAGTGGCACGCTCACAACCACTGCAGCCTCAACCTGCTGGGCTCAGACAATCCTTCCATCTCGTCTCAGCCATCCAAATAGCTGGAACTACAGTTGCATCCCACCATACCCGGCTAGTTTTTGTAATTTATTATAGATACCAGATCTCACCAAGTTGCCCAGGCTGGTCTCGAATCCTCTCGCCTCGGCCTCTCAAAGTGCTGGAATGACAGGCTGAGCCACTGTGCCTGACCTGAAAAAGTTGTTTTTTGTATAAGAATTGCAATAAGCCGGGCATGGTGGCTCATGTCTGTCATCCCAGCACTTTGGGAGGTAGAGGGAAGAGGACTACCTGAGACCAGGGTCTCAAGACCAGCCTGGGTACTTGGCGAGACCTCATCACTACAATAAATCAAAAAAATCAGTCAAGCGTGGTGGCGCATGCCTGTGGTTCTAGCTATTTGGAAGGCTAAGGTGGAAGGATCACCTGAGCCCAACAGCAGATCAAGGCTGTGGTGGCCATGAGCGTGCCCGACCTGGGCAACAGAGTGAGACCGACTCAAAAAAAAAAAAAAAAAAGAATTGCAATAAGTTCCAATAAATGTGGAGGAAATGATATCTGAAAATCATGATTTTGTAAACCCTAATGAAATAATTAGTCTAGGCAATGATCAAGAGATGATGCTAAAACAATTGGTGGAAAGTTGCTGGGGAGCTTGGTAGTGGAGAGCTTAGGTTCACACGGCTTGAATCCACTGACCAATCTTAAAATCACTAAGAAGGGGATATAGTGCTCTCCATGAAATATTCTTTTCTTAAAAAAATAGAAAAATGATTCTAAGTCTAATCAAGCCAATATCTAATTACCAGCTTACCAGAAATAGAAATATGGGAGATAGACAAAAGACCACAATCAGCCAAACTCAAAATTCAGGACATTCTATAAGATACATGTCTTTGTTTCTCCAACAGATTCATAGCATAAAAGTAAAACTGGGGCCGGGCTCGGTGGCTCAAACTGTAATCCCAGCACTTTGGGAGGCCAAGGCGAGTGGATTGCCTGAGCCCGCGGGTTTGAGACCAGCCTGGGCAACTTGGCGAGGCCTTGTTTCTACAATCAATCAAAAATTAGCCGGGTGTGGTAGTGCACGCCTATAGTTCCAGCTACTTGGAAGGCTGAGGCGGAAAGATTGCTGGAGCCCAGCAGGTTGAGGCTGTGGTGGCCGGGGGCGTGTCACTGCACTCCAGTCTGGGCAACAGACTCCAACTCAAAAAAAAAAAAAAAAAAAAAGGGTAAAACTGGAAGGTAGAATGGTAAAGAAACTTACCAAATGCAATAATAACCTCATTTGGATTCTGGATCCTGATTCAAGTGAGTCAAAAAGACATCTTGGGAAGTTTGAATATGAACTCTTAGATTAAATTAAGGAATTATTGTTTTTTTTTGTTAAGTGACATGATGTTTATGAAAATAAAAGTCTTAGACCAGGCACCGTGGCTCAAGCCTGTAATCTCAGCACTTAGGGAGGCAGAGGTGAGAGGATTGCCTGAGTCCAGGGGTTCAAGACCAGCCTTGACAACTTGGCAAGACCTTGTCTCTACAATAAATAAAAAAAATTAGCTGGGCATGGTAGCACATGCCTGTAGTTCCAGCTACTCAGAAGGTTGAGGCAGAAGGATCTCCTGAGCCCAGCAGGTCAAGGCTGCAGTGACCATGGGTGTGTCCCTGCACTCCAGCCTGGATGAAAAAGAGTGAGACTTCAGCTCAAAAGAAATAAAGAAAGAAAATAAAAGTCTTTTTCAATTGGAATAGTACATTGATGTAGTGTTATGGCTGAAATGAAATGAGGTCTGGGATATGCTTTAAAATACTCCACGAATGGCACAACAAATAAAAAAGAGAGGAAGATTGGCAAAATGTTGACACTTGTTGAAACAAAATACTAGGTTCACGAGCCTATTATACTATTGTACTTTTGTGTATGTTTGAATTTTTCCATAATAAAAAGTTAGACATAACTGGGCATGGTGGCGTGTGCCTGTAGTTTCTGTTACTTTGGAAGGCTGAGGCAGAAGGATCACCTGAGCCCAGCAGGTCGAGGCTGCAGTGACTGTGAGCATGCAACTGCACTCCAGCCTGGGCAACAGTGAGACTCCAATTCAAAAAAATAAATAAGTAAAAAGTTAGACAGTTATGTTCATTGTGGGTATTTGGATATAGCAAGACTGTCCCCTGGTGGCAGGTTCCATCAGTGCAGCTGCTGTCGCAGCCTAACTAAAGAGGTCTGATTCCCAAACCTGTCAAGAGCCCCATCCTTGACCTGATCAGAATCCTACGAGTTGGATAATATGAGCATACCATTTTACACCTTTGAAATTCAGTGATGCAGTAACTTGCATTCCTAATAAGTCACTAGTGGAGCCAAGACTCCTGAAGCCTTCGGATTCCAGGTCCCAAGCCCCATAAATCACTGTGATTCTGGGCCTTAACTTTTCTTATCTGAACAGAGTTCTCAAGGGAAAAGGCAAACAGGGAAGCTCCAATTAGAAAGGGTCCACACATAGGCCAGGCGTGGTGGCTCATGCCTATAATCCCAGCATTTTGGGAGGCCAAGGTGAGAGGATTGCCTAAGCCCACGGGTTCGAGACCAGCCTGGGCAACTTGGCGAGACCTCATCTCTACAATAAAAATTAAAAAATTAGCTAGAAGTGGTGGCACATACCTGTAGTTCCAGCTACTTGGAAGGCTGAGGCAGAAGGATCACCTGAGCCCAGCAGGTTGATGCTGCAGTGGCCGTGAGTATGCCACTGCACTACAGCCTGGGAGACAGAATGAGACTCCAACTAAAAAAAAGAAAAAGAAAAAGCAAGTGTCCACACAAACCAGATTATCAGAGAGCAATTTCACCTATAAACTATAGATAAATATAAATAGGTAATATAAATAAATGATTGGTAATATTCATATTGTCAGTCACTTTGCAAAGTGCCATTATACATGATCTCATTTAATTTGCACAGTGACCCTGTGAGCCATGTGCTATTATTACTTCCCTTGTACTACTGAGAAACAGAGGTTCTTTTTTAAAACTTTTTTTGAGTTGGAGTCTTACTCTCTTGCCCAGGCTGGAGGGCAGTGGCATGCTCAGTGCCAATGCAGCCTCAACCTGCTGGGCTCAGGCGATCCTTCTGCCTCAGCCTTCAAAGTAGCTGGAACAACAGGTATGCGCCACCACATGCAGCTAATTTTTTTATTTATTGTAGAGACAAGATCTTGCCAAGTTGCCCAGGCTGGTCTCGAATCCCTGGACTCAGGTAATCCTCTGGCCTCTGCCTCCCAGAGTGCTGAGATTATAGGTGTGAGCCACCATGCCAGATTGGAACAGAGGTCTAAGAGTTGAGAGAATTTGTCTGAAGTCTCAGCTAGAAAATGTCAGAACTGGCACTTGAACTCAGACTACAATGCCTGTGTGTGTATGTTTAAAAGACTTAATTTTTAGAGTGGTTTTAGGGTCACAGTGAAGTTGAGTGAAGATTATAGGGAGCTTTCACATACACCACGTATCCAAAGCACATCTCTTGATCCCCCTTCCCATCAGATTGCTGACCGTAAATTCCTCATCTGCAGAAATTCTGGAAGCATTAGTGATGCTTTGTTAGAGAACTACCCTCTGAGCCCACTACAAAGAAATCATTAAGGATAATTGGTTAGGCCTATCAGTGAGTGCTTGGGGAGCAGCTCCCAACTGCCATAGCAGGGAGAGTTCCCATCAGTGTCCCCTCTCTCCTGTCGTTCCCAAGCTGGGAGAGCCCGAGCTCCATCTCTTTGGGGAGGAACTCCTTTAGTACCAGAACTAGTACTAACATGCTGTGTGATCTTAAGCAAGTCTCCTCTGGGCCTCAATTTCCTCATCTGCACACTGGGCCTCATCTCTTAGTTTGTCTCTAAGGATCCTTCCAGCTCTCACGCTCTGATCCTTCAATCCTGTACCTCCACTATGTTCATAAGAAGAAGATGGAAACGTTATTTCTGATCCAGTCCCCCAGACAAGTGATGTGGGGGCCCAAGAAGGTCATGTGTCAGGTAACTTTAGCTGTTTTGTTTTTGGATGGGTCCCAGTGTCTCCTCCTTGAGGTCTGAGAACAGCTGGAGCAGCTGGTAATTAAGACTCAAGTCCACATCCTCCGCCCCTGGGACCAAGAGCTGCTGGGGCTTTCCTCATCTGAAAACCATGGAAGATGAGGGGTTGGGGGCCACGAGGAAAGGTTCCAAGGGTATCCCAAACTGAGGACTCACTCAACTCCTCAGCAGGTCCTGAGATAAAGCTTGGGCTTCCTCTGACCTTTCTGTCCTCTTCTGGATGCTTCACGCTGCAAGAGCAAAAATGCTCTTGCTCCCAAAGGAATTGCAGGCATGAGCCACTGTGCCCAGCCCTTTTTTGCCCCTTCACCTTCAATCACGTGACAGTAAAAGGCACCATCATGGAAGCAGAGAGAGTAGACCTCACCAGACACTGAAGACGTCCAGGCCTTATCTTGGTCTTCCCAGCCTCTAGACCTGGGAGAAGTAAATTTCTATTGTTTATAAACTATCCGATCTAAGGTATTTTGTGATGCAGCATGAATGAACTAAGACACATGGTTCATGTTGTATGTTTCATTCATGGCCACATTCCCCATCCTGGCACAGTCCTGGCACTTAGGCTTCCCTACACGTTGGAGGATATGCTATTTACTAGTACTAATTTCCTGGAGAGTTCTGTATACTATTGGAAGATAAACATAATAATAAGACTTTTGGGGGGTGGCAGCCAGGGGCCAGTCTAAGTAACATTCAGAGCTGCACTGAGTAGCAAACCTTTTTTGTTTTGCCACATGGGATTTACAAGTTTCTCCAAGGTACAACTTAGGAGCATCGAGAGGCCAAGTGTGGCTATCTGTGTCTACTTCTCTACCCTTTCCCCAAACAGAACTCAGTCCATGCTCTGAATAACCATTGGACCAATATTCAAAGAATGTCAGTTTATTTTATTTTGTTTTTTGAATCAGAGTCTCACCCTGTCATCCAGGCTGGAATGCAGTGGTATACTCATGGCTGCTGTAGCCTCGACCTGCTGGGCCCAGGCGATCCTTCCACCTTAGCCTTCCAAGTAGCTGGAACTACAGGCGTGTGCCACCATGCTCAGCTAACTTTTTGATTTGTTGTAGAGATGAGGTCTTGCCAAGTTGCCCAGGCTGGTCTCAAACCTGTGGGCTCAGGAAATTCTCTCACCTCGGCCTCCCAAATTTCTGGGATTACAGACTGAGCCGCCACACCTGGCTGAAGAATATCAGTTTAAAGGAAGGTCTCACTTTGACCCTCAAATCTCAATTTCTTTTATTTTTATTTTATTTTATTTTATTTATTTTTTTGAGTTGGAGTCCCACTCAGTTGCCCAGACTGGAGTGCAGTGGCCTCTCCCGGCCACCTCAGCCTCGACCTGCTGGGCTCCGGCGATCCTTCTGCCTCAGCCTTCCAAGTAGCTGGAATTACAGGCACGCCCGGCTAATTTTTTGATTTATTGTAGAGATGAATTCTCACCAAGTTGCCCAGGCGGATCTCGAACCCGGGGGCTCAGGCAATCCACTCACCTCAGCCTCCCAAGGCACGGGATTACAGGCTGAGGTCCCTGAGGACAGGAGCCTTGTCTTGTTCACTGCCTATTCCCTAGCACCTAGCACAACTTCCTACCCACAGTAGCTATTCACTAAATAGCTGTTGACTTAAATAAAGTGCCACCATGTGCTAGGCACTATTTGACTCCTTGGGACATTTGTTAGCCATCCCCTCAGTGTCTGGATTTAAGCCAGTCAACAGGCCCATTCCTCTAGGACCTGAAGCTTGCTCAAAGAAGGGCACACAACACTAACCCCTGACCCCTAGCCAATCAGGTCCAACAAGACTCAATTCCAGGACTATTGTTTGAGGAATGAAGATGCTTTCTTGTTTCTGTGGAATGTGAACCCATGAGGCTGAATCCCAGGACCACTGGTGACTCCTGGGCCCAAGAAGGGAGCCAACCTTAAGGCGAAGTTAGTATCATGGGAGGCAGAACAGAGGAAATGGAGTCTCTTGGTGACATGTGAGCTGCTGAATCAAACATCTTTCCCAAGGCCAGCCCTGCCATCTCCATTCTTCTCAGGCTCATGCACTTATCATTCCTTTAAGTATGTCTGAGTTGCCAGGCACAGTGGCTCATGCCTTTAATCCCAGCACTTTGGAAGGTGGAGGCGAGAGTATTGCCTGAGTCCAGGGGTTCCAGACCAGCCTGGGCAACATGATGAGACTTTGTCTCTACAATAAATCAAAAAATTAGCTGGGTGTGGTGTCCCATGCCTATATTTCCAGCTACTTAGAAGGCTGGGGCGTAAGGATCACCTGAGCCCAGCAGGTTGAGGCTGTGTTGGCCATCAGTGTGCCACTGCATTCCAGCCTGGGCATCAGAGTGAGACTCCAACTCAAAAAAAGAAGAGCAAAAAGGGACAAACAGCTCCTTGGCACCTCTTTTGTGAGGTCACTAATCCCACTCATCTCTCTACTCTCATGGTTTAATCACTCACTAAAGACTCCACCTTTTAATGCAATCACACTGTCAATGAAGTTTCAACATAAAAACTTGAAGAGAACACAGTGAGACCACGGCACAGTGCATGGAATGAGACACATACAGTTCTGGAAAGTGCTATAAAAAAAAAAATGAAATTATGACATGTGTTACAACATGGATGGAAAGTGCTATGAAAAGAAAGAAGAAATGAAATTATGGAGTGTTACAACATGGATGAACCTTTATTACTTTATTACTGATAAAGTAGGTTTTGAGACCAGCCCAGGCAACTTGGAGAGACCTCATCTCTACAATAAACAAAAAAATTAGCTGGGCGTGGTGGCACATGCATATAGTTCCAGCTACTTGGAAGGCTGATCACCTGAGCCCAATAGGTCGAGGCTGTGGGGGCCGTGAGCATGACACTGCACTCCAGTCTGGGTGACAGAGTGAGACTCCGACTCATAAAAATAAAATACAAAAATAAAAAAACCCAAAGCAATGCAGGTGTCAGATTCTGTAGGGTCTCTTAGACCAAGTCCTGGACTGGGGGATAAAAGCCATGGATCAGTAAAGGTTTGTTTTTTTAAACTGTAGTAAAATATAGGTAACAAAATTATCAGTTAAATTATTTTAGGTGTACAATTCAGTGGCATCAAGTACCTTCACATCGTTGTACAACCATCACCACCACCCATAAGTTTTTATCATCCCAAACTGAAGTTCTGCACCCCCCCTTTTTTTTGGAGTCAGAGTCTCTCACTCTGTGGCCCAGGCTGAAGTGCAGTGGCACGCTCACAGCCACCACAGCCTCGACCTGCTGGGCTCAGGTGATCCTTCTCCAAGGTTCATCCATGTAGCATGTGTCAGAATTTCTCTTTCTTTCTTTCTTTCTTTCTTTCTTTCTTTCTTTCTTTCTTTCAGTCAGGGTCTCATTCTGTCACCTAGGCTAGAGGGCAGTGGCATGATCACAGCACAGCTCACTGCAGCCTCAACCTTCTGGGATCAGCCGTCCAAGTAGCTGGAACTACAGGCTCACACCACCATGCCTGGCTTATTTTTTGATTTTACTGTAGAGATGAGGTCTTGCCAAGTTGCCCAGGCTAGTCTCGAAAACATGGGTTCAGGCAATCCTCTCACCTCGGCCTCCCAAAGTGCTAGGATTATAGACATGAGCCACCGCACCCAGCTACTTGGCTGGCTGAGGTAGAAGGATCACCTGAGTCCAGCAGGTCGAGGCTGTGGTGGCCAAGAGCGTGCCACTGCACTTCAGCCTGGGCCACAGAGTGAGAGACTTTGACTCTGCACCCATTAAACACTAATTCCCAGTCTCTCTCCCCTTAGTCCCTGGTAACCATTATTCTTTTATTTTTTTTAACAAGGTACAGACGTATGTGTGTGCATATTCATTCATTCATTCATTCTTTATTTTGTTCAACAAACATTTATTGAGAGCATGCTTTGTGCCAGGACTGGGTTAGGTGCTGGGATTATAGAAATGAACAAGACAGAGCCCCTTTTCTTACACCATTCACAAGTGTCTGGAGTAGTGTTTATAAACTGGGCATTGGCAGCTGCAGAGAATTTTAACCAGATAAGGGGAAGCAGAACAATAGAGACTCAGTGGGAAGGGTAAGCTCCCAGGTATGAGAATGAGTCTCTCATCCTGGTAACCAATATTCTACTTTCTGTCTCTATGAATTTGACTATTCTGGGTACCTCATAGGAATAGAATCATATCTGTCTTCTTGTGTCTGGTTTCTTTCACTTAGTATAATGTCTTCAAGGTTCATTCATGTAGCATGTGTCAGAATTTCTCTTTCTTTCTTTCTTTCAGTCAGGGTCTCATTCTGTCACCTAGGCTAGAGGGCAGTGGCACGATCACAGCACAGCTCACTGCAGCCTCAACCTTCTGGGATCAAATGACTTTTCTGCCTTAGCCTCCTGAGTAGTTGGGATTACAGGTGCATGCCATCACACCTGACAAATTTTTTTGACTTTTGTAGAGACGAGGTCTCGCTATGTTGCCTAGGCTGGCCTCAAACTCCTGGGCTCAGGCAATCCTCCTGCCTTAGCCTACCAAAGTGCTAGGATTATAGGTGTGAGCCACCACACCTGGCCTAGAATTTCATTTCTTTTTTTTTTTTTTTGAGTTGAAGTCTCACTCTGTCACCCAGACTGGAGTGCAGTGGCCACTCCCGGCCACTGCAGCCTTGACCTGCCAGGCTCCAGTGATCCTTCTGCCTCAGCCTTCCAAGTAGCTGGAACTACAGGCACGCGCTACCACGCCCAGCTAATTTTTGATTTATTGTGGAGATGAGGTCTCGCCAAGTTGCCCGGGTGGGTCTCGAACCCTCAGGCTCAGGCAATCCACCCACCTCAGCCTCCCAAAGCACGGGATTACAGGCTGAGCCACCGAGCCTAGCTATTTCATTTCTTTTTAAGGCTTAATAATATTGGGCCAGGCTGGGTGCAGTGGCTCACACCTATAATCCCAGCACTTTGGGAGGCCAAGGTGAGAGGATTGCCTGAGTCTACGTATTCGAGATCAGCCTGGGTAAGTTGGCAAGACTTCATCTCTACAATAAATTTTAAAAAAAATTAGCCAGGCATGGTGGCACATGCCTGTAGTTCCAGCTACTTGGAAGACTGAGGCGGAAGGATCGCCTGAGCTCAGGAGTTCAAAGCTGCAGTGGCTGAGAGCGTGCCACTGCCTTCCAGCCTGGGTGACAGAGACTCCGTCTCCTAGACTGGAGTGCAGTGGCATGCTCCCGGCCACCGCAGCCTCGACCTGCTGGGCTCCGGTGATCCTTCCACCTCTGCCTTCCAAGTAGCTGGAACTACAGGCGCGCGCTACCACGCTCGGCTAATTTTTTTTTTTTTTTTGGATTTATTGTAGAGATGAGGTCTAGCCAAGTTGCCCAGGTGGGTCTCAAACCCGCGGGCTCAGGCAATCCACTCACCTCAGCCTCCCAAAGGCGCGGGATTACAGGCTGAGCCACCGAGCCCGGCTTATATAAAGAACTCTTAAACTAAACAACACAAAAACAAGCGACTTAGTTTAAAAATGGGCAAAGAAATAAATAAGCATTTCTTCAAAGAAGATATACTAATGGTCAAAAGCACATAAAAAGATATTCAATACCATTAGTCATTAGGA
>CAUYQG010163260.1:0-26874 GCA_963574415.1 Tarsius wallacei
TTTTTTTTGAGTTGGAGTCTCACTCTGTCGCCCAGACTGGAGTGCAGTGGCCGCTCCCGGCCACCGCAGCCTCGACCTGCTGGGCTCCGGCGATCCTTCCGCCTCAGCCTTCCAGGTAGCTGGAACTACAGGCGCACGCTACCACGCCCGGCTAATTTTTTTTTTTATTTATTGTAGAGATGAGGTGTCGCTTGCCCAGGCGGGTCTCGATCCCGCGGGCTCAGGCAATCCACTCACCTCAGCCTCCCAAAGGCGCGGGATTACAGGCTGAGCCACCGAGCCCGGCTTCTGTTTTTGTTTTTAATGTCTTGGTTTTTATCTTTATTTTTAAATTATTGTTATTATCTTGTTATAGTGTTCTAGGTTTGCAGTTGTTTGTTCAGAATCCAGAGATGCTGGGTCTTTTTCTTCAGGCTTTCATTGTTCTCCTTGAGAAGTCAACTGTCAATGTAATTGTCGCTTCTTTGAAGTAATGTCTTTTCTCTGGATTGAGATTTGACTTGGTTATGGACACCTTTTGTTTCTACTGCTTTGTGATCACAGAGTTTTCTGAATCTACAGCTCCGTGTCTTTCAACGGTTTTAGAATGTTCTCATCTCTTATTTCGTCAGATGTTTTTGTACCATTGTCCCGCATTCCTTTCTGTGATCCCGTTTACACATCTGGTACACTTCACTGTGTCTTCTAAATTTGTTGTCTCCATTATTTTCTACTTATGTCTGTGTGATCCATTGCATGTATTTTTTCTGAGCTGTTAATTTTTTTTCCCCTTTGCCTAGTTTTATTTTAAACCCATTCATAGATTACATTATTTTAGTAATTTACTTCTCGATTCAATTTTCATTTGTTAAAATACTTGGTGACTGTTTTCTGAATTTTGCAATCTTGCCTTTTTTTCTACTTGAACTTAGTAAAGCAAAGTTATTTTAAGTTCCAACGTCTGAAATCTCTGTGATTTGTTTTTAGTCCTTGTTTCTGCTGGTTTTTGTTCATATTGTTTTGTCTCCTCGTGTGTCTAGTTATTTTTTATTTTATGCCATATTATTACATTTGAAAAATTGTATGTAGAAATGACATGCTGCATTGGAGGATATTTTCTTCCTCCAGCAGTGCTTGGGGCAGTAGCAGACTGGGGTCAGCTCATTCTAGTCGTAGGGATTCTATGATTGTTGCAGAGCTGTAGTTCCTTTGAGGCTCAGTATAGTGACAGCTCACTTTTACTCCTACAGGGTGGCCATTCAGGTTTCTCCGCCAGTATGAGGGGACTCACAGGACCCTGCAAGGCAGTCTCTTGCCCCAAGGCAGTCACCTCCCAGGGAATGGCACTTCATCCTAGGGTTGGAGCGGCCCCTGTGCTGCTGTTTTCTCTGGTAGCGTTATTTCTCAACGCTGAGTTTCAGTCCCACATCCTAACTTAAAAAGAAAAAACCTTGCGTGTTCAAAACAAGTAAACGTTAAAACCCTACTCTTCCCTCAGCCCCAGCCACTCCCCCATCTTCCTTCTTGGGACACACAGCCTTTTTCTGTGACAGCAGAATTTTATGTGTGCAGACACCCCCCCAACCCCAAACTTCATTTCAAGCTCTTTTTGTTAAGGTGCCTTCCTCGCAGTGCCTTCCGCCCTGCAGTTGAGCCCGGCTGGCAATGTGGTTGAGCCCAAGTTCAGACTAACACCTACCCTCTTCCTTGGTCTTCCTGCTGAAGCTTGGGGGAAGGGGATGAGCAGTGTCCAGGGGCCAGCTCTCCGGTTCCATCCAAAATTGGCTTGATGCCAATACAGGGAGCTGCAGCTTCTCTTGGTCTGGATATATTAGTAGAAGAAAGTGCCTCCTTATACTTTCAAATTAATGCAAAATGCAATTTTAATGGGATATTTGGATTTTTTGGATGCCCTTTCTAAATGTATGAAACCAGGTTTTGTGTGCCATTTAATGTGAGTTTAAATATGTTTACTGAATATGATTTATGTTAAAATCTCAGTGGAAAGTTACAGAAAAACGTCATACCTTTTTTTGCCAAAACTAATATTTTTGCTGAATATCTTAAAGTATTGATTTAAAGCAGCAGTGTGGTTGCTTCCATCTGGGTTTGAAAGATGCTGAACTTCAAGTGCTTGAGACCTATACTTGTAGCAGTTGTTTTGGCTATCCTAGAAAAGCAGCGTCCTTATTCCTCTGATTAGACTGTCTGTGCTACATATGAAGTTATCTCCACTGTCTTTTTTTTATTAAAGTAAATGGAAGAATTCTTTCATGTTACCATAAAATGTTAATGCATATTGCTTTGGGGACCAAAGTCATCCAATTTAGTAACCACTCAGATGCTCTTTTATTCCAATTCTGGTGTTAGTAATTTCTTACACTAAGTATAGACTCCTCCCTGACTAGTTCCGAAGCTGTATTTCTTGGATGGTGATATTTAAATGCTGGCCTGGCCAGAGTCAGCAAGATGGTGCGTTTGTGGGGGGCAGGCCACACCATGCTTGTTGGCATCGAGTCTGCAGCTGGAGTTATGTTCTGTTTGATATAAAATAACCAATTGATGATTATAACCACTTTTACATTGATACATTCTTTTAAATAAAATAGACCACTGAGAATGACTTCTGCAGATAAAGCACATGAGGATAGGAAATGTTCTATCTTACTGGGGATTTCTTGGTAAATATACAAACAGATGCATACATTAAGTCAAGATTGTGGAAGTAAAAAGATCTCATGTATTTCACTGTCTAAGCACAGAATATTCTGTATAGCATAAAGCAGTAAATAATAGATACTAGGCATCGTGAGTGTATTTTTCTTTTGGAAAAACACTAAGACAAACAACTACTAATTGGAGTCCTCAAGGTCCTTATTTCAGTAAGTCTGAAACGGTGACCTTCTCACCAACAGTTAAGTTGGGATAACAAAGCCATTCCCGCCATCCCTGTGTGAGTGATCAGCATCCAAGGACAAGTGACTGATCCTGCTGCCTTGGGCATGACATGCAGGTGTCTCTGGTGGTCCAGGGGAAACAACAGCATTCTGTGCCAAAGACCGAGAGGATTTGATTTACATGAAACACGTATTTTTTACAAAAACAATTGTAATGCACACGTTTTCATTTTCACCTTTTGGCATTTGCTTTATGCCGTTTTCTCTTGTGATTTGTAATTATTTTATGTTATTTATAGGCATTTTATATTATTTATAATGATTTTTAACGATTTTATGTAATGCCCTTTTATTTCTGGATGGACTGGGGTTGGCCTGTGCTAACACATGCTGAGCTTTCCTGGTTCCCAAGGTTACCGTAGATCAGCAAATCCCTAACTTCTCTATCAGCCTCTACTTTGTGGAGAACAGCCAGCCTCAGGTTTTTGCAGCCATGCCTCATCTCTGTTTCTCTGAAAGGTAAGCCGCAAGTTCCCGAGCAATGCCCAGATCTGATGGTGAGCAAAGGAAAATCGTACACACACCGGAATTAAGGAGCCATCATTCCACCCAGTCTGTTTATAAGCTGCACCCCTCCGCCCCACATCCCCTGCCTACCGGCAGTCTCAGCACAGGCCTGTCTCCAGTCCTTACTGTCCTTGCTCTGACGCCAGCCAGGGCTCACTGTCCACCGAAGCGCTCCTGTCTGTTGGGAGGAGGCACTGGCTGTGATGCGGTGGCCCTCTGTGGAGCCTGGGCAGGCGAGGGATGCAGGCTGGGCAGGGGCAAAGGAACAGGTCACCCTGGCTGCTGCAGGTACCACCACGCATCAGGCTGGGTTCCCAGAGCATCTCGGTCCCCACCAGCGGCAGAGTCCTTCTGTTCCTTGATGAGGCCAGGTAGTCAGCCATAAGAGGAGCAGCAATAAATTTAGACTCTTTTGGTGTCTGCAGGTCATTATTGGAATTATAGCAACTGGCTGTGAGGTCATAAAGTTACCTTGACAGGTTGTGAATACCAAGCCCGCAGTAACTACGGAGGCCTGCCCGCGTCCTCCTTCATTATTGTCAAGAAACGCTCCTCTCGGGCGGGGGGGCTGGACATAAAATTCAAAAGAGGAGACTCAAAAAAAAGTAGCTCCATGCAGAAAGCCGTTCTATTTAATTCCGAATGGGAGGGAAAAAGGGCTTTGGGGTTACTATTTTAGAGACCTGGAATAATGCAGTACTGTATCTCAGAGCTCAGAATTAAGCCACGAGCGGTAGCCTGCCCTGTGCTTCTGCACTTTTAGTTCCTGCAGATGCATGAAGCTGTGAGGGCTGCCACTGGGGGTCACTTCTCCCAGGCTGTGCCACCCTGGTCTGGCTTCCTTCTCTGAGCAGGGACAAGTGCTAGGTGCTGTCACTGGTGAGAGGCAGAGGGCTATCAACTTGGCCTGGACAGCACTTTTTGCCAGCCTTGTTTAGCTGCCCCTGCCTCTTGGCAGGGCCATGGTGGAAAGCATGTGTCACCTCCAGTTATTTCAGGCATAAGAGAGAGACTTTTAGCCTACCCAAAAAGCATCTTTTCTGCGAAAATACCTGTTTCTATTGAGACACTAGGAGACAAACGCTAAGGTAATTATCTTGAACCCTAAACTACGTGTAAAAAAGGTAATCAAACCCTCAGTGCTTAGGGCAAAATCCACTTCGTAACATTTTAATAACACCTGTGGAGTAAGCTATATTAGTGGTGTCAGCCAGGTTGTGTGTGCACGACGCTTAGACTCAGTGTAGCACATGTGGTGCTAAGCCATAATGGACTAAGTCTCCTTAAAAAGAATCATAATGTTCTTAGTAGAAAGGAAATGTTGGTCCTAAGAGTGTAAGATTTTATTTTTAGCTCTCATAGCAAACAGTTCAGGTTGGTTTTGCAGAGAACTTAGTTTGCCTGAATTTCACACTTTGTATCTCTTTCTCAAACTTGGTGAAGTCCTTGTAGGCTTGGACTTCAAAAAACCAAAAGATTTGGGAAACTCTGGGTTGGGCAACGTTAGAACAAGCCCTTCACTGCAAGACCCACTGGGCTTCCGTGGCTTGTCTGAGGAGTGTGTCCTGGCATTTCACAGTGTTTTTTGACTAAGACGTATCTTTTTCCCGAAGTTACACAACATGTGTGACTCCAGGGGCCTGCAAGGCACAGTCTGAGAAATGTTTATCTGTTTCAAGGGAAATGTATATAATCAAGATAATAAATAAATTATTTATAAAACATTTCTGTTCGGGGTGCAACCTTCTGAATGTTGAATCTTGAATGAAGTAACATGATATCCTTGAAGAAGTTCGAACTTGGGGCGTACGTATTTTTATGTTGGTTATTATGGTCAGCAGACAAATCCAAGCTCTGCTTTTTATCCTTTAATGAGAGATTTTATTTTATCTTTTATTTTTCCAGCGTTGGCGCTTGGAGGACTTACAGCCAACTTACATTAGCTTGATGCCATTGTAACACACAAAAAAAATTAGTCGTAGAAAACAAGCCTGATGCCTTCCTTTGCACGTTCCATTTAAGAAGTGTGTGTATAGCAGACAACACATCATTTTTATAGTTACAGAGAGAACTCCTATGTACTTCATGGGAATACAGAAATGTCACAAAATTAAAAGTCATTTTTCCAAAGTTATGTGACTGAACAGATCATTCCATGCTCCATTATACCATTCTGATCCTAATCCCATAGTTTAAGTGTAGAGGCTGGAAAATTTCTTCGATTTTGAAAGGAAAGACAGGCAAAGGCAGCAGTATTGTGCTGTGGTGCAATTCAGTAGCAAACGAGCTCAGCGTTTCACAGCCCTCACACATTCTTCTCATTCATATCTTATCGATTTGTGACAGCGATTACATGCTATTGTAGTACAAGGAAGAGGTTTTTTTTAACCAACTGTATGACTTGTCGACTTTTTGTGAATTTTCATTAAGGCTGGTGAACTGTACAAGCCAAGGAAAGCCAAGACAAGCTAGTTAAAATCTACTGGCACGTAGGTCAGCCTGAGTTTAAATGTTATTTCTTGGGCATGATTTGGGGATGCACTGCTAGATTGCAGTTGTGTTGTAATACAGCTACCCTTTGAGTTTTGTGGGAGATTGTGGAACTGTGGAAAAGGACAAACCACTTTTTCTTGAGCATCTATATTCAGTTACCTGCTGGCATTGAAACATCCAAGCATGGAAGGAAAGACTCAAGGAGCTGTGTCCCCGCAACTATTTGTTGTCAGTATTTCCTTCCTACCAAAATGCTTTAACACAAACTTGCTCACTTGACATTAAAAATGAGTCTCTTAGATGTCTGTCCGGAGGTCCGTGGGTCCCCAGCTCCAGCCCACAGGTGGGCCAGAGCCTTCTTGGATATCTTCAGGATTGTGCTGACATTGGTCACAGGGCTTTGCCAGGATCTTTGGGCACACACTCCCCTGAATCTGAAACACTGTCCCCTGTCTTCTCCACCTTTGACTCCTTTTCATCAAGATATCCTTAAATATCCTCCTCCAGGAAGCTTTCCCTGACCTGCACCCACCCCACCATAGGGACTTGACTGCTGTCACCCCCATGTGCTCACCACTTCGGGAGGCTGCTGTTGGCTGCCTCAGGGTACTGGCTGCACCTGGTACCTCCTGCACCGCCTTTAAACATACTTCAAGGATGCCTCATCCACCAAGCCTTGCAGGTAGTACTGAGAGAACGTGGTGGTGTCTGTCCTGTATTTCCATCTAAGATGACTCCCTCCAGCCAGTGCTGTCTGTGCCTTCACATTGCTTTGTGTCCTGTACCTCGTCTGACTTTAGAGCCTCACCTGTGTTTCTTGTCCTTCCCCTGCACTGGACAGGAAGTACCATGAAGGTGGTGGTATTGTCCAGTGGTCTCTAACTGGGGCCACAACACCTTGCATACTGTGGATACATTGCAGTATTACTTGACATGCTTGTCTGACTGTGTTATTGTAAATATCTATTTGAGCTGGTAATGTAAATTATATTTTAAATACCATTATTATGTATAGAATATTCCTTAAGTCAGTTTTCCCTGTTATACCTCAGAAGCAGGCCATATCTCACATCCCATAGGGACCAAACTCCCTGTTGGGACTCCCAGGGTTCCCTGACAGCATCTGCTGGAAGACAGCAGAGGTGACTGTTCAGCTCTGAGCAATATCTCCATCCTGAAAGTTTGCCAGAATAAGAGATTTCCAGAAGGATCAATAACACATATTTTAAAAATCCTGTTTCTAAGCTCTTTCTTTGCAAAAGGACTTAATAAAAAGAGAAGGAAGAGACAAGTCAGCCAGGGAGAAAATAAGGCTGACCCTTGAATAAGTTTGAACTATGTGGGTCCACTTATATGTGGATTTTTTTCCAACCATATGTGGATTGAAAATACAATATTCGCAGGATGCAAAACCTGCATGTGCAGAGGGCTGACTTTTACTATACATGAGTTCTACTGGGCCCACTGTGAACTTGAGTATGTGCAGATTTTACTGTATGTGGAGGTCCTAGAACCAGTCCCCTGTGTATACAGAGGGATGGCTGTAATACAAATCCCATATCTGACAAAGGATTTGTATTTAGAGCATGAGACTAACATTCTAAACTCTACAGTAAGAAAAATAATCATTCTGGTTAGAAAAATAGGCAAAAGATTTAAACAGACACTTCATCAAACAAGGCATACATATGGCAATAAGCATATGAAAATATGTTCATTAGCCAGTAGGGAAATACAGATCAGAGGCTCAGTGAGATAACCACTACACACCTACCAGCTACTGTGGAAGAAGGCATGGCAGTTTCATATAAAGTCAAGCATCTTGTTTCTATATAACCCAGCAGTTGCACCCTGGGTCTTGTATCCTAGAGAAATAAAAACTTATGTCCACACAAAAACTGTATACACAAATGTCATATCAGCATTATTTATAATGACCCCCAAATTGGAAACAACGCAAATGTCCTTCCAGAGGTGAAAGGAAAAACAAACCGTGGCCCATCCACGAAATGGAATACTTATAAAAATAGAATAAAAAGCAATGAACTGTTAATACGTTACATAATTTGGATGGATCTTGGGCATTATACTGAGTGAAGGATGCTAATTCTAAAAGGTATGGTTTTATTTATGTAACACTCTTGAAACGAGAACTTTAAAATGATAGAGAAGAAATCAGGTTGGCAGGGACTCAGACGGGAAGGGATGTGACTTTACGGGGGTAATAGGAAGGTGTCTTTGTGTGATGGGACAGTTTTGTATCTTGCTTGGGGTTATGTGAATAGGAATCTAAATCGTTTAAAACATAAAAAATTTTTGATTTCATTAAAAATAAAAATAAATAAAAATTTAAGAAATGTGTGCAAAAACTGGTGACATCAAATAAAATCTGTAGTTAATAATATTATATCAATCTCAACTTCCTGGCTTTGATCACATGCTAGCCTTATGTAAAAGGTTATCATCCAGGAAAGCCAAATGAAGGGACATGAGAACAGTCTCTAATGATTTTATTGTGAATTTAAGTGTAATATTACTTCCAAATATTATGAAGTTTAAGAAATTGTTTCTACTGCATACCTGTTTTTTTTGCAAGAGAATGGGGCGTGGGGAGTTTACTTCTGTGAGTCTTGGAAACCCATTTCCATGTGTGTTCACAAGAGTTACTGAGAAAAGGGTGTTCTTGTCATGAAAGTGAGCCTCAAAGCTAAAAGCTGATTTTTTTTCCCCCTTGCAATTTAGGAAAGGAAGGAAACTCTTAGGCTAGAAAAATGTGTGTTGAACTTGGTATTGTTCATTCGATTGTTCTTTGATTCACCTCATTACCTTTGGTTTTAATGATTGAAAAATTTGCACAGGAAAGGCCAAAGAGAAAATGTCCAAGTGAATATTAGACTTCCATATGCTTGGCAACTTTTAACAGTGTGCAGATATGAAATGTGGAAAACTTCTTCCTGACGTTGATCACATTTGAAACTTCATACTTTCTTAATTCAGTCTGTTATTGACAGTAATGTATTTTAACTCAAGAATGTGTTCCTTCGGTGCATATTGACTCGGCTTGTTAAAATGTTCACAGTACATGTGAACATTGGGTTTCCTGTCATGGTGACTTAAGACAGAAGGACAGCAGTGAGTGATTCCTGCCAGTCAAGGAACTTCCCTGGAACCCTACTTGAATGGTAATAATCTGCTCCTGTAATTGCTGTGGAGAAGGAAAACCCTCTGGAGATTTTACATCTAATCATTTATTTATAAATCTGTAGATGGCAGTCTGCAGAAGACGCATCAGGGGTCAACTTTGCGCTCAAAACAGTTGCCTGATGTTTACATTTCACAGTGTATTTTTTTAACAGTACCTCCAGTCCCCGTGATCACAAAAGGACCCCGGCTCGCTGGTAGCTGCTCCCGCTCGTCCCACAGTCCAAACACTTCATTACAGATGCCTCTGCAGAGGCTGGTCCCCTCTGTATTCACTGAAATATGCATGTTTTTCCATCTCATTAATTCAGTCTACATACAATTAATTTTTGCCTATTAATAAACCCCTTGGTGTTAGCGACAGCTATCTAAACCACTTCACCTAGTGTGGAATGAGCAAGTGTGCTTGCAGATTTCAACCCCTGGTCTGCATTTTTATCGTCGTATTTGTGGGTTGAAGGGTTTGGGTGCATAAATCAAGCAGTGCAAGGAAACGCAAACTGCCGGAGACTCTGGACTTAGCCTGGCGGATGAGGAAGTTTGAAATGTGAATTAATTCCATCTTTCTCGGGGATAGGTGGAGGTGTCAGGGAGCCACCCTAGCACATTGCCAGGGATGGTCACAGGCCACAGGAAAATTTGTGGGAGCCATGTCTGTGAGATCAGCTTTCTTCTTCCAGAAATCTAAATCCTCCCTTAATTTGGACACTTCTTAAAGGACATATTTTCTGTGTGTCTTCAAATCTCATAATTTCCGAAAAGAAACTTCTAATTTGGTGTATGAATACAAGCAGGTGACTGTGCATGTGATAGCTACTCCTGCTGCTGGTTTTCAGAGGGAAAAGGGAAAAACCAAAAATCAGAATGGAGTCTTGGAATTGAAATAAGCCACCACCTCATTTGGGGACATCCACAGGAAAGGAGGTTTCCCCAAGATCTTCATTTTGCTCTGAAGCCCTGCGGCAGATCTTAGCCGCAAGGAAATTCTCGTGGTTTACATCACCGGTCAGGAGGAAATGCACAATCCTATATAAATGTAGGAATTCTTAGATTTCTTGCCTGGATTTGTAAAGCTTACAAATCACAGGGAGAATCATCTGAGAAATCCAGTGTCATTCTCCTAGACTGGATCCTTTCTAAGAGATTTGCATCTTGGAAATGATATTAGAGTTCCGTGGCAAGCCTGAGTAGCCAATGAAGTTATACATAGAAAAGCTTTAGAGTGTCCGTCCTCATCAGTCTGTAAGAGTGGCATCACATGAGGGTTTCCAGAATATTCTGTGAGGAGAATTAACCAGTGTCATTGGTCAGCTCAGTTGGAAGCAGGTGACTGACTGAAAGTCAGATGAACATGCGACTAGCTGACGTCAATATGCCACGTGTACCAAATTTATGAACTGTGGTGATGAAGAAGAGCATTTTAGAAGTGCATTCAGTGGCTTGGATGAGACTGTTCAGTTTTGGTTACTGATGGTCTCAAGTCCAAAATCTTGCTGTTGTTGCGAAGCTCCCAGACTGGCCCAGGCAGCCTTGCTGGCTCCCTCTTGCCTGTTCTCTGCCCAGCGGCCAGCGTGAGCTCTTGAAAGGGCCAGCTCTCTCCTCCCTCCCTGCCTGGTACCTTTCAATGCCCTCCCGTGCTCTTAGGATGAAGGGGGAACTTGCCCCCCCAGTCTGTCAGCCTGTGCCCTCATCCCACCCTCCGCCTCCTGGCCCTGGGGAACCTCAGTGGGGGGGGTCCTGGCCCTTTCTGTGTGGGCTCCCCTCCCTGGGGCTCTTTCTGCTCAGCCTCACTTCCCTTCTTTACCCATTCACTAAATGACATATGACCCCCAAAAGTGAGACTTAACATATAAAAATGGTGTATTTGTTCTTCCGTGTTTGAACTTCAGTCACCTTCAAAGTACTTTCCGTTTGATGCAGTACACCGGTTGAGATGCTTTTTCCACTGCTCAAAACAGTTTTCGAACGTGTCCATTTTGATGCCTTTAATGTTTCTGCCATTTTTTGTTTCACCTCTTCCGCGTAGGTAAACTGTTTCCCTTTGAGGACTTTTTCATCTGGGGAAACAAAAAGAAAGATGCTCGGGTGAGATCAGGCGAATAGGGAGGGTGGGGCACAGGGTCATGTCACTTTGGGGTCAAAAACTGCTGAACACTCAGCGTGGTATGGGCAGATGCACTTGCAAACCTCCCCTGATGAAATGGGCAAATGCGTTGAAAGAATCTCCAAAAAACATTCACTGAAGTCGAACACAGCCTTTCACAAGTATGCCAGGTGGTACACTGATGCCGATGGGTTCCTGGAGCACTTACCTAATGGGGGAAGCCTGTCCTGCAAAGCCTGCCCTCCAAAAAATTTATTCTGTTTTTTGGGGGGTTCCCCCTCATATAACAGGAGTCGTTAAATAGTTTATGTAATGAGTGAATGAGTTAGAACTGGTATTTTCAGAACAGTGAGTTTGAGATTCCTGGCTGTGCTTTGAGCTCCTTCAAGGAAAATCATGTAAATAAGACCAAATCACAAGAAGTCTAATGAAGAAACCATTAGTTAGCTCTGGAACTGGGCAGGTAAATCTCATAGGGGGTTACGTCTCTGCTGTTTTCGTGACAAATTATCTGCTTACCCACATCCCGCTCTGCCCTGTATTTATCAGTAATTGAACGAGAAATGTTTCTGTTTATATTCTTATTTGTGTGCCACTATATTTTATTATTCCCTGGATTTGAGGATCGGCCAATAAACTTTTTCTTCCATTTTGCCATTGATTATGCTTAGGTCTAAGACCACGCACAGTGCCAGAGGTGCTTAACAACCATCCTTCATCTAGTTCATGCTACTTTTTAATATCAGTTATAAGGAAAATTACTCTTCTGGCTTCAGACGTTTATTTAAATCTCTTCTGAGAAAATCAGCAGCTCTTTAGGCTTAAAGTCCAGAGCAGTGGAAACAGACAAACATTGGGAGGCACAGACTGGTGAATAAATGAGCAGAGAACATGTTTCTAAAGCTGAAAAAAATGGATGTGCTGTTAATAAATGGAATCCAGAACAAGAAAACAGGAGTCTTTAAATCAGCTTCCAAGGTTCAGTCATTAAAATGGACCTAAAGAGAGAAAACAAAGAAGACAGGAGACCTTGTCTCTGTTATTAAATGAAGGTTTTTCCATTTAAGCCGGCTGCCTGTCCTGGGTGGTACTTTCTGTTTGCCTGGTATAGGTGAGATCCCAAGAACCCGTATGTTTCAGGAAACAATGAGTTTGAAGGGTCTGATGACGGAAGAGTGAGAGAAGTGAGAACCGGGCTTGCTCTGTGGCCTCCAACTGCTGCTGGCATCTTCTGTCAGCTGATCTGGCAGAGCCATGGGGATTTTTCTTAGGTCTACTCCGTAAGAACAAAAGCATGACTAACGGTGCCCTCTCCTACGGATGTGGCTTCCCATCCTTGGCAAGCAACGCCAAGAGGAATTCTGAGCTGCTCAAGGGTGGAGCTATATTTTATCGACTCTTCCATCCCCTTAGCAACTGGTCCAGTGTGTCGCACATAGTGGGTTCTCTGCAAGTATTTCTGGACTGGGGAGTGAGGACATTTCTGTTCAACATGACAGAGAAGACGAACCCTACACACTTTTCCTGCCCTTGGAAGAAAGAGGGCTCTTGAGCATCAGACCCTAGGGACATCCTTCATTACCTTGTAGCTTGGAGATGCACTTAAGTATTACAAGGGTTTTGTTTGTTTAGAAAAAAGCATTTGTTTCTTTTTGGTCCTTTGTTTCTTAAAATGTTCAACAAAGTCACTCATTTCTAGCTTGTGTGTTTTGTTTCACTTTTCCCTGTAACAAGATTCACTTGGCAGTGGCAATGAACGGCAGTCTGCAGTTTCTCCAAGCTTTGGAGCTCAGCTCCAGTCCCACGTTTCTGGTTTGATTCTTGGAAACGGGATTTAGGTTTTTTTAATCACATACATCATAATTAGGAGGATATTTTAAATCTTGAACCAGGAGGCCAACGAGAAGACAGTAGCTCAGGAATTATGTATATTCATTTTCAATTCTGACTTTTCTTTAACTCTTAAAAATGTTTTTTAAAGAAAGCAGTAGAAGGATGGAGCCGGTCCTTCAGTTAACACAGCACACAGCTCTTTTTCTGGAGTCTTTGAGTCTGTTTTCCTGGGCGGTTATGCCAGCTCTTGAAAATATTGTGCGTACAGGCAAAGGGCCATTCCTATTGGAAGAGTCGAGAAGATTCTTGGCTTCGTTCTCGATCAAACTCTGATCAGCTTGGCCAAGACTGGACGAGTTTGCTGTCAGTTGCCTTGTGCTGTTGCGGGATTTCCAGTTCTTGGCGTCTCAAGACCAACAAAACAATGCCTGGGAAAGGAGCGGCGATGGGCCCTAATACATCTGAAACTGCACAGTGTTTAAACTAACTGTGGCTGTGTAGCATATAGATGGAGAAATATTAAAACGAAATCTTTATGTTCAAAATTAGTAAGCTCATTCAGATAGGTCTTAGGTCCATGTTTGTTTGTCATTGACTCTTAGACTCTGGAGGGAACCAAACACTGAAAAACACGAGGGTCCCTTTCTGTCCTTTGGACCTAGTTCAGACAGCCCACTTCTCAGCTATTTCAGGTTTTGATCAACACAGAGACACGCAGTAGAAGCACAGTCTAAAACTTGGTTAGTTTATGTCATGTATTTGCTTGCGTGTGACTTAAGCTTTGAAGTTCAATTATTAAGCCTCTCAGAGAATGCTAGAAGTCGATTGATAACACTAAAAATCTCAGCAGGAGTGCAGTAACCCAACAGAATATATCAAAATAGTTCAATTCAGTCCATTTTAAAGCAGATCCTCAATCATTTTGCAGTGTGTTCAGTGACATCGCTCTGCTCCTGCGTTCCTTTATCTTGAAGTCTTCACTCATCAACAGCTCTTCAGACGTCACATGTGTGTCGCAAGAGGCACTGAAGCATCAGTTGCTGGGAGTGATTCGGAGATGTCTGCAGCAGGGGCTTTGCTTGTGGAAGCCATAGGACCACAAGTAGAGCAGTTCGATGTGCCTCGTGCTAAGCACTTAAGGGTAGCACACGGCTCCATTTGCACGGTCCTGAGATGAGCCTCTGCCTGCCGGAGAGTTGGAGAGGTACCGGCCATGGGGCTGCGCACGAGGCTGAGGCCAGGGTGGGGAGACCACATTCAGGTGCGGGCCTGGAGAAGGGAAGTCAAGCCCCGGGGGTGAGGCACAGTGAGGACAGGAGGGGCAAGTTGGTCAGATTGGCAGGAGCTTGGGATTCATCCAGGGGAGAGCCTGGCGGTGCCTAGTGGCTAGCTGCAGGGTTTGGATCTGATTCTGAGTGTGTGGTGAGGACTTGGGGAAGGTGTGTGTGCAGGACAGTGGCGTCAACCAGGCAGAATCTTAGAAAGATTTATCTGGTTTTGGCAAGCTCTCTGGATGTGACCAGAGAGGCCAGTTCAGAGGCTTTGGTGCTTGTCCAGGTTGGATATGGGGACTGTGAGCAGTGGCAACACAGGAAAGGGAGACGAGACATCACGAAGCAGAAGCCAGCAGATGTGGAGCGATAGGGAACCTGGGAGCTGTTCCTGCTTGGGGAAAAGCTGGATTTGATACTGCCTGTTGAATTGGAGGTGACACCCGGCTTCCAGGCGGCCACTCGGGGAGGCAGCTGCAAGGGGCAGGAGCCTCAGTGTGGCCCAGCCACGACTGCCTCCTCTTGGTCCACACGCAGTGACACCTGAAGCCGTCCAGGTCCGTGCGGAGCCTCGGCTGATAGACAGGGTGAGGCGCATGGACGCGAGGAGAAGAGCTAGTGACGGGATTGCTGGCGAGGCTGAGAGGACAGCGGCCGCTGGTCCAGGCATCGGCGCTGGCGGTGTCCTGAGAGAAGCTTGCGCCTCTCAGCAGTGTGGACATTGGAAGAGGCTCAGAAGAGGATGTTAGCTCAGACGCTTGGAGCTCCTTAGAAGCCTTCTAGAGGACAGTTTCCTTGGGGCTGTGGCCTTCAAATAATGTCTTGGAGGAGGGAGCAGAGAGGCAGAGAGAGCCCAAGCCCAGTGCTACAGAGGTGTGGAGGGTTTTCATGAAGAAGAGAACCCAGGACTGTGGGCTGCAGCCGAGACCCTGCAGAGCAATGGTGCACCTGGCAGGCAGCAGAGCATGTGACGAGGAATTGGCGTGTGTGTGACTGGACGGGGATTCTGCAGGGCCCAAGTCCTCAGTTCAAGGAGGATGTCCATCTGAGCTCTGTAGTGTCCATGTGCCCTCCTGATTGAAGGTATTAGAAACCAGGTCAAAGCTCTGAATCTCGTTTCCTGTTCTATCACTTTGCCGTGTGGCCTTGAGTGGCTGTCGGCGCCTCTAAGCTTTGGCTTCCTTATCGGTAAAACCAGAATCCAGAGACTGACTGCCTGTGTTGCTATGGGGATTAGGCGGGGTGGTGCTCAGGGAGCCTAGCACATTGCCCAGCACCTAGCAGGTACTCAGTGAGTGTCAGCTGCCATGATTTCGGGACATAATCGTTCAGTACCACCCAAGAATATGGGCCAGGATGATTGGAGGTAGAATTAGGGGAGGTGGGCTAGTATTTGTGGAATTAACCTCAGAGTTGGGCTAGTATTTGTGGAAGGGTTTAGATCTGGGTCATTACAGGTATGAGGACAGGCGTACAGTGGTAGGGATCGGGAAAAATAGAAACCTTCTGGAGAGACTGAGAGGCAGCATCCAGGCAGGGCAGCAAAGCGCAGGTGAGCGTGAGCCCAGACTAGGGACCCACAGCCGCCTCCTGGATGCAACAGTCCCCAGCCTTTTTGACCTCGGACTGGTTTTGTGGAAGAAAATTTTTCCACAGACCAGGTTGGGGAGGAGGGGTTTCAGGATGACTCAAGTACGTAACATTTATTATTCACTTATTTTTATTCTTACTACATTGTTCCGTTATTACAACTCACCATTTAAAAAAAAGAGGCAAGAAGCCGGACATGGTGGCTCAAGCCTGTCATCCCAGCACTTGGGGAGGCCGAGGTGAGGGGATTGCCTGAGCCCACGGGTTCGAGAACAGCCTGGGCAACTTGGCAAGACCTCATCTCTACAATAAATCAAAAACCGAGCTGTGTGTGGTAGCGTGGGCCTGTAGTTCCTGCTGCTTGGAAGGCTGAGACGGAAGAATCGCCGGAGCCCAGCAGGTCGGCACTGGGCTGGCCGTGAGCGTGCTATGCACTCCAGCCTGGGCGATGGAGGGAGACACCGACCCAAAAAAAAAGAGGCATGGAGGGAAGTGGTAAATAAAATAACAGGCAGGCCACACGTGGACTAAAACAAGTCAGACTCTGACTTAAAGCCTGCCCCCAGGTGCAACTCTACGACTGAAATGTATCGACTCACTTGCCACTCACGGATAGGGTTTTGATATGAGTCTGCAAGCAATTGATTTATTATGGTCTCTGTGTGGTCAAACCTCACTGCTGATGTCAGTCTGTATTTGCAGCCACTCCCTGGTGCTCGCATCACCGTCTCAGCTCCATCTCAGCTCATCAGGCATTCGATTCTCATTAGGAGCACACAACCTAGATCCCTCACATGCGCAGTTCACAATAGGGTTCGTTCGTGCTCTTATGAGAATCAAATACTATTGCTGCTTTGGCTGGAGGTGGAGCTCAGGCAGTAATGTAAGCAATGGGGAGCAGCTGTAAATACAGATAAAGCTTCTCTCATCTGCCACTCACCTCCTGCTGTGCAGCCGAGTTTCTAACAGCCCATGGACTGATACAAGTCCATAGCCCAAGGATTGAGGACTTCTGCTCTACAGGGCCAGATAGTAACGAAACCTCTTAGGCCTAGCAGGCCAGAACATCTCTGTGACAAATACTCAGTTCTGCTCCTGTGGCTGAATTCTAGCAAAACTGTATTTATAAAAATAGATGATACACCGGGTTTGGCCTGCAGAGGCATGCTCACCACGGACACCTTGAAAATGCTGAGGAGGAGCAGATATGAGCCGAATGACGACACGGTGTGCCCCGGGGTTGAGCTGTGGGAGCACATGGGCAGCAAGGAGGCCCTGTAGGCCCAGGTATGGAGAGGACCCAGCATGGCCATGAGGTCTGGGGCTTGGGGCCTGATCTGCTGGGCTGCTGTGGAAGCGAGAGGGAAGAGGCTCAGAATGCCTTCTGAGGATAAAAATGGCCTGTAAGTGGCAGACTGTGAAGTCACTTCCCGTGCGATGGAGATGGGTGCTTTTTGGAGCGGCGTGCGTGTGTGTCTGCACTGATGGAACCTTGGCCCTCGCTGTGGGTCCTCGAATCTCATGGTTGCCCTCTGTCTGTCATTCCATGATGCAGCACCCCAGTGAGTTATCTTACTTACACAGCTCTCCAGCAAAGCCCAGCAGGGCAAGGAGTGTCATCCAGTCTTTACTACATAAAAATAAACAAATGTATTTTCAATGCAGTATTAACACATCAGTGAAAAATGAAATTGCCTGGGGGGTTTTAATTTCTGTTAGATTATTCTTGTACCTGCACCTGGGCGATGGTCTGTTAAGTCAGCCTCAACCGACCTGGGACTACAAGAAAGGGAAGACTGGTGTAAATACAAACACATGAGTCTATGTTTCCAGGGCTCTGTGAGCTCTATGAGATCTTTTTTTTCTTTTTTGGGTTGAAGTCTCTCTTTGTCGCCCAGACTGGAGTGCAGTGGCACGCTCACGGCCACCCCCAGAATCGACCTGCTGGGGTCCAGCGATCCTTCCACCTCAGCCTTCCAAGTAGCTGGAACTACAGGCGCGCGCTACCACGCCGAGCTAATTTTTTATTTATTGTAGAGATGAGATCTTGCCAAGTTACCCAACTGGTTTCGAACCCACAGACTCAGGCAATCCACTCGCCTCGGCCTCCCAAAGTGCTGGGATTAGAGGCTGAGCCACCGAGCCTGGCCGAGATTTTTTAAGTTTTTCAAAGATTTTTAAAGATGTTTAATTTTCATGGCAGTTAAAACTTTTTAAAAAACAAGCATCTCACTATTATAAAGGTAAAATGCTACTTCTGTAGCATTAATTTGTAATGGAAAGATACTTTCTTTTAAGAATTCTCCTTTTGAAGTTATTGTTTCTCAAGTGGAAATTTTCTTGAGCATCTAAGAATCCTTTTCCATTCAAGAGATCCTCAAATTCCCCAGGTCTAGCGAAGGAGTTGAACGTGGGATGGAAGCAGGACTCCATCTCCTGCAGCCCTGGGCTGCCGCAGGCTGTGCAGGGTCAGGGCAGCAGGTGGAGGGTTCAGGGGTCGGTGCGTCTGTACTCACAGGAGGCCTGTTGGGAAAGGGGGCTGGCGGTTTGGGACTAGAGCTGCAGGGAGAAGAGAGACTCCAGAAAGCGTTGAGGCCTCCCTTGTGCAAGTGGTTCAGAATGAGGTGGCCCAGAATCCCATCCCGTGGTCTGATCTTGGGGACTGGGTGGCCCCTGCGGGGATGGACAGGTAGCAGAGAGAGTTCATGCTGGCAGAGAGGACAGGGTGGGAAAAGGCCAGGGCATTAGGTACCACTAAAACAAAGTTGGTCTGCTTAGTTGAGTGATGCTTTTGAGCTCCCAGAAACTGGCCTCGGCGGGAGACCCCTCTCTTTCTCAGCCTCAACTTTTCTGAGGCACCAGCTGGGGAGTTTCAGGGTTCACATCGAGGCATGGGATGATTGGAAATGCTGCCCTGGCTCCGGGGTTTGCATGCAGGGCCCTCCTCCTTGTCCTGCCTGTCAGAGAACACCTGTAAATAAATGCTGCATTGCTTTTGCCAGAAAACCCTGTGACGCCTCTTCCTCTCTTCCCCTGGGAGTGCCAAGAACTGGTCCAGGCGCGGAGCTTACAGTCCACGGACCCGCCTGCATGTAGCTTGACAGCTTCCCAGAGGGCTGTATTGATTTTTGAAGAGGAGGAAAAAGGCATACAAAATTGGACTTGCCAACCTGCTTTGGGTGGAAATTGGTGCTTCCTAAAGGGATTCTTAATTGGCTAGCTTTGCAGCTAAAACGTTTCCCCCTTCCCTTTTTGGGCTCGCCAGCCCCCTAGTTTATCCTTGTTCTGCTTCTCCCAGCCCCGGTTGCTTTCACTTCCTTCCTTGGAACATAATTGGGTTCTTTGCTGGTAGAATTTTACTTGGAAGACCTGAGGGTGTAGCTGAACTGAGTTTGAGCACTCTGGAAGGAAGACAAAAGATGCTGGGAGACCAGCCAGCCCAGAGGAGGAAGGGAGGGAGAGAGGGGATCTGAACTCTGGCTTCAGAATGATTTCATCCTTCACATCGAAAATCCTGATTTTCAGTGCCAATGACCATACTTGTTGAAAAAGTACAAATGTTTTCTGCTTCTTGTAATCTGCTTCTTGCAAATATTAGTACTCTGGAAAAAAGATTTATTTTAATAATGTGTGTTTTAGATTTTTTTTCTGTAGTTAACATTGTTTTATTACTCCATATCCTTGCCAGAAAGTGTGTCTTAAGGGTTTCAATTCAAAATTAAATATGACCTCAGTGTTTTAAAATACAATTACATTAACTGTCCTTTTAATAGTTGCTGAAGATTTTTTTGGCCACTGACGTATAGTGAATATACTTGCCTGAGATTAAATGCAGTATTTTCAACTATGCTAGCTAGCTAACGTGTTCCAGCTGCAACAGGGGAAACAAAGACTTTCTGAGAAGGGGGCTAGAGAAAGTTGTTCCCAGATAAAATTGCAGTGTATCTTAGATCAGAAGCTGTGCTTTTCTTTAAAAACTCCACTGTGTTTGATAATAGGGACCTAGCTGTGATTTATTTAGAGCTGTGCAAACCAATTTACAAGACAGGTAATTTACTGGCAGGATTTTTAATCATGAGCCCAGTACACAAGTCAGGGAGGCTGAGCCCTGTGGAGGTCAGCCCTCATATAATACATGCCTTTTGGAAAGGAGACGACCATTTTCAGAACATTTAGTTATTGTTTTAAAATTTAAATTATGATATCCTCTCTTGCTAAGATGAAAAAAAAATCTTTTCTGAACTGCATGATGACAGAGGTCATCTGTAAGCTGTGTGGAGATGAAGTCTGTAACTTGGGAGTGGGTATACTTTAGTTCTGTTGGTATCAAAAGTACTGTTTTCTCATCGTGTGGGTTCCCAGGAGAAAGAAAGCGTGTTCCTTCATGAAGGGGACACATCAGAAACTACTGCCTGCTTTGGGAGATGGAACCATCGTGCAGGAGAGGGACTCAGAGAGCGGGCTTTGGCTTCCCAAGCTGCTCATACAATCACAGTCAACGGGGGAGGGTGGGCCATGGCTGCCTCCTAGGAGTGGACTTTTTTCTGGTGGTCCTACAGTTTTCTTCCCGCGTAAACAAGAAGGCCGGGCCTGCAGATGAGGCCTGCTGGTGTCTGCTGCACGTCGCAGGCGTTGGGAGGAGGGTTCTCTTCGCTAGGACCCCTTCACTCCCCCTCTGTTTATGTCCAATGGGCTCCTCCTAAAAAGCTGAGAAACCAAGAGGAGAAATGAGGGTGCAGCATATTGTCCTGAGCATAATGCGTGTGAAGCTGCTGGAATTCAACAGTTAGAGAATGAAGACAAGACTCAAGGATTTGCTGTTTGGTTTCATTTTTCTTTTGTTTCATCTCATTATGCAGTTGATCGCCTTATTTTGGGAGTGGGGAACGGAACAGGCACCCAAGGAAAGCCCACTTAGTTCTATGTCTTTAAATCTGCAACATTTCTAGTTTTTGACTGTAGAGTCCTATCAAGGTAAGCAAAATTGGAAGTGATGCCCATTTCCTGGGCTTTAGCAAACTTTGTTATTCTGCAGTCTACTACAAAATCTGAAAAGGCAGAGAAATGTAGCTTTCCCTGTTTAGAAAATCTTTGTGAGTTTTTCTTCCCCCTAGGGAATGGTTTTCAGCAGATTATTCATTGGAAAAATGAAATCTGAAATGTAGGTGTTTTTTCGGCGCAAGGGCTATGGTGGCGCCTTAACACTGTGGCATCTTGTTTACCCATTTGTTCAGTGGGCAGGTGTTGGGCAGTTACAGGGCAGGGCTGGGAGGCAAGGTGGGGTCAGCCCCATGACAGGGCATGGCTCTTCATTCAGGTGCCTCACCTGGAGCAGCCCTTGATGGGGAGCCCATCTTTTGGACTTCTTACATCCCAGGCCCATGCCTACCCTGCTGCTTGCCAGGCTGCTGAGAACATCCTTAATTGCTCTGGGCCCGGCTTCTGGGTGGTTGGCAACGGGGGGTATGGTAGACCTGGGACATTCCAGGACCTAGGCCTCTTGCTCGTGTAGAGTGCTGCTGCGTGTTTTGTGGACAGGTCACTGAGGTGTTTAAATGTAAGTAGGGCCTTCCTTCAAGGGCAAGTGGCAGCTCTCCGAGAGCCTCAACGTAAAGTGAGCACCTAGTCTCTCTTTCTGGAAATTTCTAGAATACAACAGAAACACATTGGATACCCAGATCCCCATTGTCTTTGAATAATAGGGCAGTTGGCCTAGATTTTGTAGTCTGATGTATCAGGAAAAAGTTTACTGAAGTTACCTAGAAGTAAAAGCCAATAATTCCAAGTGCTGGGTAAGCAGGCATGCTGTCCAGAGTACAGTACCTGAACATGTGAACTTTTCCTGATGAGGGGTGACCACTTGCTTCAGTTTCACAGAGGTGCTCCACAGTAAGGTCTTTGGAGTCAGACTTTAATTCAGATCCTGGTTTCATCCCATCTGCACTTGATAAGTTATTATTCATACCCCCTGGACCTCAGTTTCCTCCTTTAGAGCATAAAGGTAATAATGCCTCCCTTGGGGTTCGGGGAGGAATAAGTAGACTAGTTTTTAATTGCATGCCTGGCACATTAGACACTCAGTAAATAGCAGCTATGGAATCTTTTTTTTTTTTAAGTGAGAAAGCAGGATTCATTAAGAGATCAGAAAAGCTCCCACAGTGGGAGGGGACCCGAGGGGGTTGCTCGCAGCTATGAAATACTACGCAAGGCCGGGCTCGATGACTCAGCCTGTAATCCCGCGCCTTGGGAGGCTGAGGTGAGTGGATTGCCTGAGCCCATGGGTTTGAGACCCGCCTGGGCAAGCGAGACCTCATCTCTACAATAAAGCAAAAAACTAGCCGGGCGTGGTAGCACGTGCCTGTAGTTCCAGCTACTTGGGAGGCTGAGGCGGAAGGATCGCCGGAGCCCAGCAGGTCGAGGCTGCGGTGGCCGGGAGCGGACACTGCACTCCAGTCTGGGCAACAGAGTGAGACTCCAACCCAAAAAAAGAGAAATATTACACAAGAACTTGGCTTTCATGGTTTTCGTGTGACCTTGATCCCCAGCTATGCTCAGTGGCTCCCCCCTCTCCAAGGTGCCATATTGCGTAATGCAGGTGTGACATCACGATGCCTTCTCAGCTAGGTCTTCTGAAGTCACTTGCCTTGCCTGTGGCTGACCTTGGCTGTGTTATTGAGAAAGTGAAGATATTAAATTGCACGATACAAAACTAATCATCTTTTACCCATCATGACTTGAGAGTTCCCCTTCTCCCGCTACGTGTTCTTTTAACACTTGTTTATTGGAAAAGGCCCTCTGATGTTTTAGTTCCTCCCTGTCCCTGAAATCTTATGTCCTAGAGCAAGCTCTTGTCTGACGTTTATGTCTTTTTCTTGGTGTCCTTGCAAAACTCGAATGGCACCAGTCAATAGCCCGTGATGACCTCCTGCATTGCCATCTTGTCTTTTGGGCATGGACGTTGATGGCCCTTATCTTGCTGTGTGGAGAAGGAATCCGATTCCTCTCTCTCTCCAGAGCCTGCTGTGACACACACCCTCAGCAGGGCAGAGCAAGGCTGGGATAGGGACTTTGAAGACATCAGACGGGGATGCCTCACAGAGCGTGCAGATTGCCCAGCAGACAGAGACCAGATGCAAAGGATACTCAGAGCAGGTGACTGCTGCCCAGGCCACCCGTGTCATAGAGTCAGCATGACAGGACTAGATGACTGGATGCCCCATTTGAAGCCCATATCCAAATATGCAACGTTGGTCTGTGTTCCTCCTTCTTCAGAGTTGGGGAGGAGAATCGCTGAACAATGCAAGGCTACCTAGCCTTAAAGATCCCTTGGGAAAGGAGGACCCTCGTAGTAGTCTCAACAATTTGATCAGGCTAGTGAGAAGACTCTTTAAAAGTGAATGCCTTTACTGATGTACAAGCATTTTATTTATAAGAAGCTAAGTTAAACTGGGAAGGAGGAATGTCCTTCTCATGTGTGGTGTGTGTAAAACGTGAAAAAGCTTCTTTGTTCACTGCTTCAGCGGTAGAAGGCAAATGCAACACAGACATAAGGCTATTTGAACTCTTTATTTGCCACATTTACAATATTAATAACAGCGTTTCTAGAAGTTGTCACATCAAGTAAAAGATCTTCATTCCAGACTGTCTTTGGGGGCCAAATTGAGACTGGATGCATGCATTTAATAAATTGTAGTCTCACGTAGTCATTTTTGTAAATAATTAGTTTCAGTGAAAGAATAAGTTAGCATATTGTATGCATCTAATGTTGCAAATGTACATACAGCAAACTTTGCTATTAATCAACAGTCAAGCACCGCAAGTGGGGTCTCATACATAATGAATTGTGCTTAAACCTCATGGGTTTCTTGATAGAAAAATAAAAGAAAACACAAGTGTAGTAAGCTTTTGAATAAAATTTAACTAGATTGCTCTGCATCCTGTAATTGTTTTGGAATCTTTAGGGACCTGATCATTCATCTATAGTTTTGGGGTGTTTTTATCTTCATCTGTCAAACAGTAGAGACTTTTAATGATATGTTAAAGTGTTGATAAAATACATTTCTTTTTTTAATGATTTGAACAGTTAAGGGGGAATGTAAATAGGCTTTCTAAAGCATTCTGGTCAGCCAAGTATACTATTTAGATTGTCTTTTTAAAATATATGTTATTATTGCTGTTGTATTTTTAAGAATCAATTTTTTAAAAATCTACAGTTCTTATGGGGAGGAGTTGAAAATACCCATAAAATTTTCTGTATTTTTGGTGGGTGTTTTAAAAAACTGTAGTAAATTCCTTTGTGGTCTAATTTAGGCTTTGACATTAATCTGAGCTCCAAATTTTGAGGGTTTAGGATGCCCATTAAGAATCGGTATCCAATTTTAGCAGCATGCCTATGACCACCCAGCAACTAAATTGGGACTTAACTAAATTTTAAACTGCCTCTTCTCTTCCTCATATACCTTGGGACATGGATCATTTGTTTGGTGGCCTCTGATAGGAATATCAATGTAGAATGCCTTCCAGGAGTGGGGCATAGGGCATAAAGCCAAGAAGTGATATTTGTGTCTATTTTTATTATGTTTGGTAAAGATTTGCTGACTTGATGACCAGAACCCCTAGCCAGCCTTCCTGCAGGTATTAGTTGAAATACTGCCTTCTCCAGGAAGATGCCTGAACCAGGAATGGGTTTCGTTACTTACCTCCCTGTCTCGTATGCTAGCCTTTTGTACTGAATGCTTCTTTGAAAACCAAAGCCAAGTACATGCATGAAAGTCAATCGGTAAACTCACCTGTTATGAGTGGTGGGCTCTCACTTCCCCAAGAGCTAAAAAAATACATTAATCATTCCTATCATTTTTTTACATAAGCTTAAGTGCACTGCTGATATTTCATATACATTTGTTCATTTTTTTCTCCTTTCACAGTTGAATGCATATTGTTCTTCAAGTTGTGTGAGAAATCCATGAGGCTATCCGTGAATCATTGAGAACAGCACATGACACACAAAAAATGCATCATTATCATCAGTTAGCAACAGTAGTTCAAGACCAGTGAGACTGCAGTTGTGTCTGTAGATAGAACTCTGTTGGCATGGCTTTTGTTTTTCATCCTTGACTCAGTTGCTTTGTTGAGATGAATGTTTCTTGTTACTACTATCAGCACTTTAGTTTTTCTATTTCTAGTCTGTTTTCTAAAATAATTCTAGAATATTCAAGTAATTACACAAGCTTTGTTAAACATCCATGGTGATATTGCCCAAACAGTTGCCGGCCACCAGGCAGAGCTACAGAGCAGTCACTGCCTTGATCCTCTGGCGAGTCCTTGGGGCACCCACGGAGCATCAGGTCATTTGGAAGGTAGAAATGGAATCACTGATGTTGACCTGTGTTTGACCTTTACCTTCCCTGCCTGCACAGTCAGGTGCAAACTTCAGAGGAAGGCACAACCCTAAGTTAGTATTCTTGTCAGTAAGCTGTGTATACGATGGTCCTCAGTAAATGCTTGAATGGAATCAGATCACTACATTTGACTGAAATATAGAGTTGGAAGGCTTTATTCAGCCTCTCCTTTAAAAAAAAATCTTTATTGCAAGCAGGTAGCGTAGTTTATTTCTTGTCTTCAGTCCTACTCTTGGAAGAAAGCATCTGAGGTTTAGCAAGAAGCTATAATTAAATGCAGAGCAAATCCATCAAACACAAGAAAGTCTGCTAGAGATCTTCTAAATTGAAAATAATGGTGCATTTACCAGTCATATTTAGCAAGAGTCTCCGTGTGATGTTTGTAAAGTCACCTCTTCACAGTCCTAATTTTTGCGGAAGGCAGGTACCTACATGAGCCCATGAAGTCTGGCTCACTCCGTGGGTCCAGAGGACTCTCCCTATCCTCTACACCGCATGCTGGAAGCCAGAGAAGGTGAATTGTGTTCAGCTAGCTGGGTTTAGGAGATGTTGCTTGTCGCCAGGGTGTCTGAAATACCATATGTGGCAAGGCTCTGGGCTCTCCCTCCCACTAAAAGCTTTGCAGGTATCCACGGGTTTTCACGTGGCCTCCTTTACAGCCATGCAGAAGGACGCAGCCCATGTCAGTGCCTTGCCAGGTTCCAGATGAACTCAGTGGAACACGTGTCTTCAGAACTCTTTTCTTGGGTAACCCTCTAGTGTCACCAGTTATATTCCTGAAGTGTAAGAGAGATTGGAAATGGACGGGGTCACAGAAGAGGAATCTGAGAGCACTCTCTATCTGAAGTGTCACACAGTCAGCCCTCTGGGTGTAAACAACAGTGCTCATCAGTTGGAAGTAACTTATAAAGGACTCTTGGCCTGTTTCCTTACATCAGATGGGATTTAAGCCAAATACATTACATGTCAGTGTCTTTGGGGAATAGAATTCATTCAGAAACGGGCATTCAGTGATTCTTTGCTGCCAGTGGAGTCTTCAGGCACCTGAAAGTCTGAATACTTAGATCTCCCACCAAGCTGGTTGAGTTTTAGAGTGTTAAGCACATCTGTAGCCTAGGAAGAGACTGGATGCCATGGTGCCAGGAACCACTCTTTCCTCTTTCCTTGTGCTGTGCCCAGCTGATGTCAGTACTTTGTGAGATATTAACCTTGAACAAAACTTCCTTAACAGGTCGGCCATCCTGATACATGTCCTTCCAAGTGAGTTTGTGGTCCCAGGACATTTGCCTTCTCTATCCTTTGCCTTGCATGTGGCCGGCTTGGTGGAGTGCAAAGGGAAAGTCTGCCCGGGTGAGGCAGGATTCCATGCAGCAGAAGGATGCACATATCCACCAGGGAATCCTTGCGTTTAGCCAGGTCGCCCTCCACCTCCCTCTGTCCCCAGGCAGGGTGCTGCCTCTCTCTTCATGTTCGTCAGGGTCTTAACAAAGCTTCATGCAGGTGGGAAGGATGGCTTTTCCTTGAATATAGTAAGTCCCCTA
>CAUYQG010163261.1:0-27418 GCA_963574415.1 Tarsius wallacei
GCTACCACAGCCGGCTAATTTTTTGATTTACTGTAGAGATGAGGTCTCGCCAAGTTGCCCAGGTGGGTCTCAAACCCGCGGCCCAGGCAATCCGCTCACTTCAGCCTCCCAAGGCGTGGGATTATAGGCTGAGCCACCAAGCCCAGCTTGATTATGACTTCTTACAATGAATTCTTCTGCTGTGAATAATTGGAAAAGGGAGGACTGGGACTGGATGGAGAAAGAGCAGTGAAGTGGATGACAGAGAAGTCGTCATGCACCATACAACGTGTTGGTGGACGACTGACTGTGCACAATGGCAGTCCTGCAAGATAACGGCGGAATAAAGATTCCCATCACCTGGTGACATCATAGCCATTGTAACATCATAGTATGATTATTTTATTTGCAGATCAGTTTAGTGCAGCCGAAGCGCACAATGTTTATAAGGTCTACAGTAGTGTGTGATCATGTCTGGGCCTTCGCATTCACTCGCCACTCACTCACGGACTCACACAGAGCCACTTCCAGTCCTGCAAGCTCCGCTCACAGGAAGCGTCCTGTGTAGGTGTATCGTTGAAAAAATATTCTTTTTTTCTTTATTTTAAAGACACGGGTGATTATGCAGGTGCCCTTGTGGATGAGGTGTGCCCCTCCCTCCCCTGGCAGTTTCCCACGATTGCCAATCCCTTTCTTACAGTATTGAAAAAATGTTTTATACTGTATTTTGCTGTATCTTTTCTATATGTAGATACACAGATACTTTGGCACAGCAACGCATTGTCCAGGCCTGTAGCCTGGGAGCAATGCTACAGCCTCAGTACGCAGCAAGCTAGACCGTCTAGGCTTGTGCCGGTCCACTCTCTGATGTTCTCACAACAAGTCGCCTCAGGACGCACTCCCAGAATGCACGCCCATGTCAAGTGAGGACTGACTGCAAGTGCTTTTGCAGTGAAAGTTTGATGGAGGGAAGGGAAGGGGAGGCTCTCGGGTCTGTGCTCTTGCACTCGCAGGGACCCTTTGCTTGTCACTCTCCTCCTCCAGCTGTGAGCGCGGAAGGGGCAGGAGAGGCGACATGGTCTGTACGCCATCGGGGACCCTTCACCCCGAGCAGCAGTGCCAACAGACGACGAAGGCCTTCCAAAAGCGTTCTCTGAGTAAACGAACTGCGAATGAAATAATGAATGAGTGGATGCACAAAGAACGAGGTAAGTGACTGGGGAAGGTAAGAGAACTGAAGTTGAAATAAGAGGCAGTCAGGTTGGAACCTTCTGGACGGCTGTGTGTGAGGCAATCACAAGCAGAACGAAAACTCCAGAACTCTCTGGGGAGGAGCTGCAACCTGGGCTCGTGCACCAGGTGGACTCCCTTGTTAAGAGACACTCTCGGGATAGGAACACGTTTGCCAACGGCTTGCCTTTCGGGCATCTAAGTTATCTAACACATCCGAGGCCAAAGCAGCAGAAATCAGGGGTTAAGAGTTAGTCCATCCCAATACAGTAGAAAACTCACAAATCTTAACAGGGCAGGGACTTCGACATTTATGACCTTACGTAAGCTGTGCCCACACGTTTCCCTCTTGAAAAGAAGTCACCTTCCAAGTTCCTTAACTTTGTTTTTAGACACTGAGTTTTTCTCTTGCTTCTGAATGATCTGACTTAGTTTCTTCTAAGCCTACCACAAGTTTAAAATCAATAGCTTGCTTAAAGCTGTGCTATAATGGTCCTGAGTTTAACACTGCACAGCTGGACATTTCGACCGCAGCCAACGACATCCACTAAGTCAAAAGCTGAAACGTGCTTGTAGGCACGGCACCTGCTGCTCTCAGTGTGGTGAGGCCCCAGCAGTCCACTGAGCTTGTCTGTGGCCTGCCCCACCGGCGCAGACTGGCAGGGCACTGCTCCATGGTCGGCGACCACGTGGCTTTTCCCTCTCAGGTGACACGAGGAGGCCACTTCTGGCTTTGCTGCCCCCAACACTGTGTGTGCTCCTAGGTCATCTTGCAGCTCTTTTTCATCTTTCGCATACTTCATGTGTCCAGACAGCCAACAGACACATGAAAAAGTGCTCAGCCTCACTCATCATTAGAGAAATGCAAATCAAAACCACCCTGAGATACCACCTAACCACAGTAAGAATGGCCATCATTAATAACAACAGGTGTTGGCGAGGATGTGGAGAAAAAGGAACGCTTCTACACTGCTGGTGGGAATGCAAACTTGTACAACCTCTTTGGAGGACAGTGTGGCAATTTCTGAAAGAACTAGAAATTGACCTTCCATATGACCCAGCAATTCCCCTATTGGGAATATATCCGGAGGAATTCAAATCATTCTACAAAAAAGATACCTGCACATATGTTTGTTGCAGCTGTATTCACAGTAGCAAAAACATGGAGCCAACCGTGTTGCCCATCAAAGCTGGACTGCATAAAAGATATGTGGTACATATACACAATGGAGTATTTTGCAGCCATAAAGAAGCAAACATATGGACTTTGCAGCAACTTGGATGGATTTAGAGTCGATCATACTCAGTGATCTATCACAGAAACAAAGAACAGAGCACCATATGTTCTCACTCATCAGCGGACCTTGAACAAATATAATACTATAAGAAAGGGACTGGCAGTAGTGGGAAACCGTCAGGGGAGCAGGAGTGGGATTGGCAGTTGAGGGAAACTGCTAGGGGAGGGAGGGGCACACCTCATCAACAAAGGTACCTGCGTAATCAACGTTTGTATGCCTAACCCTGCATTGTATTCCACATCTTCATAATTAAAAAATATTAAATAAAAAGAAAAGGATTGAAGTAGTGAGAAGCTGCCTGGTGGGAGTGGCGGGATTGGCAGTTGTGGGATTCTTTGGTGGGGGGCACACCTCATCAACAAGGGCACCTGCGTAATGAACACCTGTATACTTAACCCTGAATTGTACCCCACATCTTTGAGACAAAAATTTTTTTAAATTAAATAAATAAATAAATGTGGTGAGTTGCAGGATCCTCGGCCTAGTCCTGAAAAATCTCAAAAATGACAAAATCAGTGAAACCCAACGTTGAAAAAACACATAGGCAGGGAATTATGCTCCAAAGATAGTCACAATGCAATTCTAAGGTTGGAAGAAAAAAATGTTTGCTTCATTTTTTTCCCTGCAAATTTCATGCAGTAGACTGCAATAGTGTCTGCAAGACCGCTAAGATGAGCTAACACTGAGTCTTGGATTTAATGAAGACTTCGGCAAAGCAATTCAATTCATTGCAGGGACTGCTGTGTTCTTCCATTATGATTCTTTTTTAATGAGAAAGACGACTGTAAGGATAAACTCTATTCCTCAGAAGTTTTATGCTACTTACACGCAAAGCAGTATTTTGGCAGAAGGAGACTTACCTCCTCTGGGCAATACAGTTATTGTCTGGTAGCACCCTTCAACCTCCCACATGAACTCTGGAACTGCATGCCAGGAATGAGTATTGCTCTGTGCCAGGTCTCAGCATGAACGGATGAATGCTTAAAGAGTTCTGGAATTAACAGTCAACAAGGACTCCAGATAAACCAGGGAGGCAGCCCCTTCCCCCAAGTTTATATGCTGCATAGAATGAAAGACTCGAAGGGCGTTCATTAATAAAGCATTTTCATGGGGAATAATGGAAGATCTGGTGTATAAAAAGTCGTGTGTGTGTGTGTGTGTGTGTGTGTGTGTGTGTGTGTAAGCCTGTATGAGGAGAAGACAGAAGACAGTGTTGCATATTCATGTCAATTTCTTTCAATCTGAAAGTCATCAGTTGCACTAAGAGATACTGAGAATTCTGTGTAAGGTATCACTCTATTTAAGATTTATACACTTGAGCACAAACAGGACACACACTATTAGACACGTTTGATTAAGACTGCAGGAGATTGATTTGGTCCAGATTCACTGTTAGCACTGCACATGTATAGAATGTGTATGTTTTTCATTTTTTGATACATTCTGAGCTTGATATATAACACTAGCAAGTTCCTTGAAGTAGGTGCGCTTTCGGGGAAATGACTCATTCTTGTAGCCTAAAAGGATGCCAAAATGAAGTGGAAAGTTTTAACAGCACCTCCTAATATTTATAAGCAACTGAAGGGACAGCTATGTACTGGAAACTTTGGGACCCATGATAACTTATTCCATCACGGTAGCCACAGCGTTATAGTAGACAGTTTTGTCTCCCTTTTTTTCCTTTGATTAAGTGCATGAGGCCACAGTAATATCCCCTTCTTTTAAATGTACAGTTTGAAGAGTTTTGACACACGTATGTAGTCATGTAACCTCTACAACAATCACGATATATAGAACATTTCTGTCGTTCCCAAAGTTCCACTGTGCCCTTTGGCAGTCAATCTCCTCCCCTCAACCCCAAGCTCTGGAAACCGCTGATCTATTTTCTGTCCTTATAGTTTTGTCTTTTCCAGAACATTGTATAGCTATGCATAATGTAATTATGTTGCATGGAAATTTTCATATCTGGCTTCTTGTATTATGTAATGTTTTTGAGATTAATCCATATCGTTCATTGCATGTATCAGTAGCTTATCTATTTTTATTGGTGAATGACATTCCATTGTACGAATTTACCACAATTTGCTTATCCTTTCACAAGCTGATGGGGACTTGGGTTGTTTACAGTTCATGGCATTATGAATAACGTTTCAATGGACACTAGTGCTTAGGTCTTTGTGTGGACATTATATTTTCATTGCTGTTGGAAAAGTGCAATAGCTGGGTCACCCAGAGAGTATGTGCTTAACTTTATGAGGAACTGTCAAGCTACTTTCTAAAGCAGCATTCCTATTTGCATTTCCACGGGCAGTATATGAGAGTTCCAGTTGCTCTACAGGCCACGGGTAGGCAGTTTTGCTCAAAGTGAATTCTAATGTGCTCTTGGGACTTTCTCTACCAATGGTCCAGCCTAAGACATGTGTAACACCCCAGCCCCAAACCTAGTCTTCCCCTTTCCCAGACAACATAAGCCTGTTCCCATGAAACATCTACCAAAGATTCATCTCCAAAATCCCTGAGGTGCAATCTTTCTATGCTATGGGGGGTAAAACTCTCCAATCATACTTAAGAAATAAAAATAAACACAGCCTGATGAGAAACAGAAATGGAGACCTGCCAAGTAGTTTCCCACAAGGGAGACTTTCTGAGAGGCTTTGATGAACATACCTCCCCAGACTTCGGTAAGCGACAGTAATGTTTCCCCCACAATTCCCAAGGGAGCTATAATTTAGTGTTTACCTTTTCCAAGTGCTTTCCTATTCGGCCAAATGCCAATAACATCTCTACAACCTCTTCTCCTCACGCAGAGAACGGAGAACTGGGCTGCGAGCGAGAGGGGCTCAAGCTTCTGCCCTGAGAAAATCCCAGATCCTGGTTAGCTCCTTCACGGCTCGTTTCTGACTGCCCGTGGCAAGCATTCAGGCAGACTTCAACGAGGGCAGAAGACAAAGACTGGCAGGGATGGAGCAGTGCTCATGGAACATGGGAGGCGAGGTTTTCAAGAGACTCTGAGGTCTGCCATATTGGGAAATGCCAGATACCTAAGTTTCCAGGACTTTGTGGTGACCATCTGAGAGGCCCGTCATGTTTCCCGTGAAGTTCTCCATTTCTTCTAATGACACAGTGTAAATCTCATAATACCGGCCATGCAGAATGTAGCCTATGCATCTGTATGGAAGAAATGTCGTATTTCTGCAGAGAAGGCTTTCTTGGGCTGAAGAGGCAACAATGACCTCCTGATTAATGCTCCCAAGTAACCTCCCCCCAAAAAAGGAAGAATACTTTCTTGGCACAAACTCTCCTGTCTCTGCTGCCCTCGGTGAGCACTCCAGAGGACAGGAGGATGGTGGGCAGAGAGGACCAGGAGAGCATGAGTACCTGAGCATACAACAGACTTCCTTCTTCAGCTTCCACACTGCAAACTAAAATTTAACTCTAGACCCTAGGATTTCCATTATCTGGAATTTAATGTTCAAAGTGAGACCATTTCTAACCAAGAGTAAAGCACGCAGTTCACTTTTTCGTCATCTTTGGGAAAAAATCAAAGGGATTCTTCATGATGACATTTGTATAAATGCTCTGTTGGTATTCTTGGAGACTCGTCTCCTTTTTACATCCACAAAAGAAATGCGTAAATAATTCCGTAAACAGTTTAATGTCTGTGTTTCCGTAATGTGCTGGAAAGTACACGCACTACTCCTCCTGGTCTTTAATTGGACCCAGCCTGTTCTTCTCCGCTCTTGTTCACAGTCTTTTGCATTTAGTTCCTGAGCTTCCTGATTTCATCCAGTTTTATACCAGATTTTAAGGAAAGAGAAGCTATGAGGAAGAGTCTTCCTTTGAGAATTTCCTGGGCAAATCCCTAAGTTTTTGGAAGCTTCACTATACTTTCCAAGTCATATTCTTGAAGTCCTACTTTGTACATGCAGACTGAGTTGTTTAGATTTCTGGCATTACTTTGATGGGTATATTTTAATTTCCTAAATAACTTCTCAAAGTGGTTACAATCAAGCTATTGATGTAGTAATATCTATATTTTACCTAAATTCTCAAACTTTTTACAATATCAATGAAACTACTTGTTTGAAGTATGTTTCTTTCTACAAAGTGGTATTTCTGAAGCTCTTTGTTGTAAACAGCAAGCATTTTTAAAATTTTAGAACCATCTGGAAGAAAATCTAGAAAACGGCTAGACTTAAATTTTGTTCAACAGGATACAATTTTATTTGTGAGAGAAGGGACCCACATTCTTGTAGGAATCCGTAATAATCAGGGCAAGCTCAAAACTCCGGTTTGCATTGGAACTTCTATGGAACCTGCTGCTTCAGAGTCTTTGATCATTGGTTCAGTGGAAATTTGGGAGGCAGAATTCAGTCTAACTTTGAAGCCAAATTTTGGCCAGATTTTCATAATAACCTCAACTCTTGATGCTCATGAAGGGCTTTTTGCATTTATCACACTGTGTTCACATGTGACAATCACAAATTTTTAGAAGCTGTGTGATTAAAATTATAAAGAGAAGTTTGTTTCAAAGTATACTCCTGAGTCTAACTCCACGCTGTTATGTGGCCCAAGGTGACAACAAAGTTATTATATGAGAGTCCAGAAGGGTAGGTGATGTCCGGGCTGGGAGAGGTGGGAAGACCCATAACTGGCTCAGACCTAACCCACAGCCCTTGGGGGCACTGAGAAAGAAGAAACTGTGATCATGAGAGATCTTCCCTTGCACACACAGACGTCCCATCTCCTCTTTGCCGTTCACTCCCTCTCAAACCGTGGCATGCCCGAGTAGAAAGATTGTTTTGTCTCCAAAACACAGTGCTGAATTGCCTATGCCCAACTAATGCAATGATTATGTTGATTTCCAAATGTTGGCTTCATGCCAGCCTGTTGAAACTTCTAGAGATAAGTTTGAAACAAACAAACATTCCCAGTAAATAACCAAATGCAGACAGGCCAATGAGCTTAGTGACTATCTGAGGGAATGGCAAAAAATACCCAGAGGGGGCGTTTTAGAAAGTGGTTCCTTCCGTCACTCATGGGTGGACGGTAGTGTCATGTCAGCCCTCTTCCCTTCCTTCTTCCCCAGGAGCCTCCAAACTCCTTGCTACTCCGAGTCCTTGGCCTCTTTCCATTTGCCCCTTTTGTCTGTGCGCCGCCCCCCCCACTCCCTAAATTGTCCATGACATTCTCCTATCTTCACCCTTGTGCCTCACTAGCCCTTACACCCCAGGGCTGGTTTCTTATTCAGGGTTTTGAAACTCAAGAGAAAGAAATGCTTCTTTTCTTAGAAAGGGTCTCCTCCCTCCCTCTGCCTCCCCTGAACTTCACGTGCAAAGGCAGGCAGACCCTGAAGGCACACCACCCTCACAGTCCCAGTCCGGACCGAGGACGGGCCTCGCCCATTCGCTAAGCGAGATCCTTGAGCAGGATCCTGGGCTGTCAGAATCTCGGTGTCCTCATTTAGAAATTTTGAATAAACCTAACTGTGTCCTTGGATTGACAACACAAAAGGGGTAATTCACGAGAGCAGTGGCTGGCACAGTATAAGGCTCAATAGATTATATTGCTACTGTGAACTCTAAGCTTTTACCATGTTTAGTTTTCTAAGTTTTTCTGGTCTCTACCTATAAATGGTTGACGTTGAAGTTATTCTCTCTGCTTTTTAGAATGGCTTAATTTTTTTTCCTGATGCAAGTTTTTGTTAAATCTCTGGACTCCTGGAAAGTGAGATGGACAAGATCCCAGAAGACTAGATATAATTCACCATCTTATAGTGTAGACTGCTTGGTTCTCAAAATCGCTAGGGAGGATAAATTCACCAATTTGTTTTTGTAACATTAGAGTATTCCAAAAATTGCCCTTAATCTTATTATTGTCAATTATACTCCTTGTATTGGGCTACATAATTCTATTCTCTTAATATTAACTCAAATCTTCCATCAAGTGATTTTGAAGTCCAACTGCTTAGTTCTCTCTTCTTGATATGGCCAAGCTACACAGTCCTACAGTCTCTCGTAAGTGAGCTTCGAATCACATTTCCCCCCCGCTCCCTCAATTCTTGGAGTCCTTTTCTGGACTGAGGCACCAATGGTAAAATGACAGGGATAACTGTTAGATCAAAATTGCACTCAGGAAACATACCTGGGAGTCAATGTCTCTAATGTATGTAGCCCGTGATTTCATCCTTAAAGTCATTACTCCACTGTCATCACATGTTAAAAACAAGTACCAACAGCACCGTTTTTGAGAAGAAAATGAGATTTCACAATACTTTAAGCAAACTCCAAATTAAACAAATTCAGTGTCAACTTGTTCATTTTCATCCCTCCTCTAAGATGAAACTTAGTACTGGCTACATCATTATTTTACATCATTATACTTAAGCTACATTATTCCAGACAGCAATCCAAATAAAGAAATGTAAAAATTAAATACTAATAAACAGTTCTTATATTTTTAAAAATCGTGACTATTAGGATTGGTGTTTACAGCTATACAGCCTTACTTATTATTAACGTATATAATTGTCTTCAAGTCTGTTAATGACTGTTTCCCAAAGCATATTTCACAGTTGACAGCTACTATTTGGGGGAAAACTGCTGGCTATTTCTGAGCCAAAATGTTTGCACCATATCTTTGTTTTGTGCTGCTTTAACAGAGTATCTGAGACTGGCTAATTTATGAAGAACAGAGATTTAATTTATACAGTTCCATAGGTTGGAAGTTCAAAGTCAAGGGGCTACATCATCTTGTGGCAGAAGGTGAGAGGGCCCAAGTGCACATGGGAGAGAGCGCGAGGCGGGAGGAAGCCGCACTCACTCTGCTCGGGAACCTGCTCCCACCGCACGGCATCCTCCGCTCACCCAGGCCAGGCCCTGCGACCAGCCACCTCTTAGCAGCCCTGCCTCATCGTACTGTCACGGGGGCAGCTGAAATTCAGCTTGAATTGTGTGCCCAGCCCCCCAGCACTCATGTTCTTCCTGCACACGAAACACACGAGTTCTATCCCAACAGCCCCAAAGTCAAAACTTGTTCCAGGGTCAACTCAGAAATCCATCGTCCAGAGTCTCCTCTGAGTCAGATGTGGGTGAAACTCAAGGCACAACTTATCCTGAGCACATTTCCCTCCAGCTGAGAGCCCGGGTAATTAATCAAGTTATCTACTTCTAAGACACATGCCAGACATAGGACAGACGTTCCCATTCCAAAAGGGAAAAACAGGCAAAAAGAAAGGAGTAATAGGTCCCAAGCAAGTCCAAAATCCAAGAGGGATAACATTCCGCCCTAAAGCTGGAAAACAGTCTCCTGTGACTCCATGCCCCACACCCCTCCGGAGGCCAGAGCCACCTCTGGGCCCTTGTGAGTCACCCGGGGCAGCCAGGGATGCTTGCCAGGACGCAGGGAGCAGACACCGAGGCAGCACAGGGCAACGAAAGCTGAGGTCTGTGGCACCTCTCTGGAAGCTGTGCCCCCAGGGCCCTGATCTGGGCCTGGATGAGGGGCAGCCTGAAGATCTCCGATATGCCCTTGGGGTCATGCCCCCATGGCCCCACGAAGAACACCTGGCTCCCTTCTCACCACATGTGTCTCTTTGGCAAAAGGGTCATACTCTTGGTTTGCTCTCTCCGCAACCAGCATTTTTACTCTTGACATGGCCAGGCTGCACATTTTTTTTTTCATTCTGCTTCCTTCTAAATTATAAATTCCATCTTTAAATCTCCTCTCTCCACTCACATCTTACCACATGTAATTAAAAGCATCCGTGCAGCTCCTTCAATGTTTTGCTTAGAAATTCCTTTCACTGGACATCTTTGTATCACTTTTTTTCCTTCAGTTTATGCTTGTGTACTGTTGTAACACTTTGTTTTAACATCAAACACTGCACCAAAACATGAGCCATTCATCTTAAGACAACTGTCTTTACCATAAGAGTACTGTACTGATGTTTACAATTAATTTTGGACAACTTGAAACTTATTAGTGACATTGTTGTCTAATAATCCAATAATTCATCACAGGCTGAACATAGTTATTAAATTAAAAGAGTAAAGTTTCCCTTCCCCTTCTTGCTTTCAAACCAAACCAAGCCAAAAATAGTTTTTACCTGGAAAGAGCACTTGAAGGAAAAATTCAATTTTTAACCAGGTTTATTAAGCCCAGGATGATACCTATAAAACTCCCTAAGGTCTATTTTCTCCACCTCGTGTAAGGTGGAAGGGCTGACTTCCAATGTCTCTTCTGTCGAAGGTCCTGCCTGCACCTCGAGAGCAAGCCACGGGAATGCCGTGCGGTGACAGGTCAAGGGCGGCTCAGGGGCACAGCACGGCCCAGGCTACTAGGCGGCTTTGCTTCTCTGCTGTTCCCCCTAAGCTTTCATTTTAGAACACCACACTCGTAAATTTCTTTGTTCAGGCAAAAACTGCGCAGATGTTTTTAAACAAAGCAAAACAGCACTCAAACGCGGAAGCAGTCTATATATTCCAGGTCCGCGCAAGCGCCTCACACAGTTCATCATTTTCAAAACCCACCTTCCATAAGCCCAAGGTCATGGACACATTTCAGTCAAGTTCTTTGCCACTTTGTAACCAAGATGGCCTTTACTCCGGGTTCCAGTACCTTGTTCCTTAGTTCTGTGACCTCATCAGAGGTCTTTACATCCATATTTCTACCAACATTCTGATCATAACCACTTAAGTACTGAAATCTTTAGGAAGTTTCAGAGTTTCCCTGCAGTGACCCTCTTCTGAGCTGTCGCCAGAATCACTCTGAACACTCGGTTCACAGCGATACAGACATTTTCCAGCCTTCACTTCAGAACTGTGCCAGCCGCTACACACTACCCAGTTCCAAAGCTATTTCCACATTTTCAGGTATTTGTTACACCGAGAGACCAGCTCCCTGGTGCCAATTTTCTATCTTAGTTCGCTCTGTGCTGCTATAACAGAATACCAGAGACCGGATAATTTACAGAGAACAGAGCTTTACTTCTGATAGTTCTGGAGCCTGGCAAGTCCAAGGCCAGGGTGAGGGCCTTTTTGTTGTGTCTTCTCATGGTGGAAGGGCATGAGAACACACGCGAGCCCATTCCCAGACAACAACATTGACCCACTCATGAGGGTTAAGCCCTCAAGGCGTAACCACTTCTTAACAGTTCTGCTGCCTCAACCTGTCTCAACAGCAGTCACAAGAGTTTCAGAGGGGACACTCAGGCCACCACACACCAAATTCAGTGGCAGTCACAAGACTCTGAAGCATCCTCCAAGCATATTCCCCTAGGATTTGCAAACTGCAACTGCCCTTAGAAAAATTTCTCCTGCATTGACTTTTGGAAGACTTGTTTTATTGCTTTAATTACTTTAAGCTTAAAATGATTTAACACCTCACCTGACCATCTGTGGTCGTTTTCTTTTTACTTTTTCCACTCTGTTATTGCCAGAGTTGCTTGTGTTGGCCATTTTTTAACTTTCTTGTGTCATTTTCCTAAAGGTTATATACTTGTCTGCAATTCCCTTGGATTTCTCAGGGCTAGCCCTCTTTTTTTTTCTTCTTTATCTTAAAGATGTGGGGGCACAATTCAGGGTCAGGCATACAGATGTGAGGGCTAGCACTCTTTAGGACATCTGCATCGGGCCTGTCCCAGCGTCCAGGGGTGCCCTCTATTTAGATCCCCTAAGAGGTACCAGGAACGCTCACGGGCATTCGAGAGTGAGCAGCTGCACGTTTCTGCCCACACACGCACTTCCTGCTTGCTGCTGAAGCCCCACGATGCACGCTTCTTTGTGATTCATTCATTCATTTTCGTCGGCTGCGCTGCTGTGAACTAGAGAAGTGTGATCTGGGTTTCCGAGTTGCCTTACTGGTGCTGTAAGCGGCAAAAAGTCATCCTTCTTGTCGCCCTTTGCAAAAGCTCTATCCCGGGTGGCTTTGTGAGCTTACCTTGTCTGACGGCCAGTGTGGTGGTATAGACCAGGAAGAGGAGAATGTAATTGAGGAAGCTCTGGAAGACAGGTGTGTTGGCATGGAAATCTTCTGACAGGTACTTGCTAGTCAAGCCAATTCCACAAATAAGGAGTGACAACACCTGGCCCAGGGCCACAGAGATTAACATCTCCCTGAGAAATAAAGAGAAACAAAGATCACCGGTAAGTCCATTAAAACAATATCAGTTAACGTGTCTGGAGCACAGGTGCATGCAGTGGGTTAAGTGGAATGAATATTTCTCTTACTCCCTCACAGCGATCCTTTGCGGAAGGGTCAGTCATTACTGAGATTCTATAGCAGAGGAAACCACAACTAGAGGAGTGAAGGGATTTGTTCACAGTCCTGGGACCAGGAAGTGGCACAACTGGGATCTGAGACCAGACTTCTCCGAGGGAGCCTGGGGGAGGGGCACGAGCATCGTCTTGATGCCCCCCACTTGGTAGTAACGAAACACCGAGCGACGCTGAGAAAGCCCCTCAACACTGACCGGGAGGGACCATATTCCGGCCTCACCCCAGGTTCTTGTTCCCATAAAGGCAGCAGCTTTTCTGTATAAAACGAAGTCCTGGATCCAAAGGCACTCAGGTGAGAGGGTTCCAGAAACCTCGGAAAAGCAGGACCCTCTCTTGCCCATTCCCAGACTCGGGAACTCAGTTTGTTCTAGGAAGCTTGGACATGCATTGGGTCTCTGGGCTCTTCTGCTCAAGGCATGATGCCTACGCGTGAAAACACATCAAGTTATTCACGGAGGAGAGTCAATAGTGTGGCGGCATAATGAATAAATAAGACTTTTTCAAATTATGCAAAAATTTTGAAGCTTTTTCAAAGGCACTGCCCCTGTAGACCTTTGTAGTGGAGAGTAGAGGCAAGGGTCAAGTCATTCATTTTGCAAACAAATAAAATGGAAGTTTTACGGACACACACACACACACACGCTCTGACACAGGAAAAGCCCCCGGAAATACAAAGCAAATCTGTGTTCTCCCTGGAAGTCTCATCTGACTTTCTGGTTTATTTATAGGAACAGCAATACAATATAAGCAAACAGTAATATTTTAAAAATTTTATTTTATTTTTAACTGACAGAGTTGTACATGTTAACGAGACACAGTGTGACGTTTCGGTACAAATTGTATGATGACCAAAGCAGCATAACTGGCACATCCATTATCTCAAACATGTATCATTTCTTTGTGGCGAGAACACTCAACATTCTCTTCTAGCTATTTGGAAATATATAGTATGTTATTGCTCACTATTTCGCCCTACTTTCCAATAGCAGTATTATTTCTAGACAAAAAAGCTTTAGACAAAGGATTTGTGGTGTTGCTCATTTCCTCCCCCATAACACATGTGAGTCCATTTTTCTGGAAGGAGCACAAGCTCCTGGGCAGTACTTCCGTGGCATTTTACTTTCAAAATTAAAGGTGTCGGCGACATTTTGTTCATTCCCTCTGCTTCCATGAGGAGGAAGAACTGTGGCAAGGCATGTGGGCCCCCAAGAACACTTGGCTGAAGCTAACCTACTTCTAGGTGCTGGCTCCTGACCTTTAAATCCAGTCTCGATAAAGGATCAGATTGTGCCAGCCCGTGCTCCATGAAGCAGAGATGAACCATCCTGAGGTCGCTGCCCAGTCGAAGGACTGTGAGAACTCACACGCGCTGTTGTCTTCGGGCCTGCACGGTGGTTGCTACAGGGCACCAGGTGGTCGCTTTCCCGCCCCTCCTCCTCCTCCTGAGGGGCGACCTTCTGCTCCCCCCACGTCTCCTCCACGGAGCCAGAGATTCAGCCTCACAGAGCGGCCTGCTCTGCAACGGTGAGGCGTGGTCTTCTTGGCCTGCGTCCCTTGCGCTGCTGTTGTCTCCAGAGGGTTCACAGCGCTTTGCCCGAGGGCCCACGCATCTTTCGGGACTCGGCTCCTAGGTCCTCCCCTTTGAGAGGCGTTCTGTGCCCTCTCTTCCCTTTATCGCGACTCTCTCATTGTACTGTGATTGATGCCCTCTCACCTCTTTTGCCGCTGCCAGACCGTGACTGTATGTGATGTTCTTCACTGCATCTGCAGCTGGGCAGTATCATTCAGAGGGGTCAGAAGATGGAGGAGGCCAGCGGTGGCAACGCTGGGCGGGGCATGGGAATACAAGCGTGACGTAAAAAGAAGTGCCAGAATTAACTCAAAGGTTTTCGAGGTGCCTAAGTGAAGTGTGTAAGTTAACTGATGCTTAGAGAGGTTAAACAACCAGCCCAAGGCCACAGAGTGAACAAGTGAAGACCTTGCATGGAAACTAGGTTCTATGCTTCCGAATCCCAGGTTCTTAATGACTGTACTATGCTCCACTACAATTATGCTGCCAAAAACAAACAAAAAAACTAAAAAAACACAACTCGCCCTCGTAGATACTCTGCGAAAACCTAAGAAACTTGGAAACCTAAATGACTGGCTTCCAGAAACATTCTGGAGAAGGTAAAGATTTTTTTTTTAAGTTCTCCAGACTGACCCTCTGATAAAAACTCTTCCATCAAGATCCCTGTCATGCGTGACTTTCAACAAGAGGTCCTCACGAGCCTATTCCTGTTTCTTCAGTCAAACAAAACAGCAAATCTGTGTTCGATCTCTGCTTTTAATTAGTGGCTATGTCATTCAGTTGCTGCTGGTGTGATTTGATAGAGAATGCAAATTATGGTTTTATTGCTCATGCTAATGAACACGACCCTATAAAGCAAGAAGGAACGGAAGGAACCTTCTATCAGATTAGTTCAGGAGTCTTTTCCAACTGCAGGGAGCTAGATATTATGGCTGGTGCAGCCTGAGCATCTGACCTAGTTACGAGAGTCACCAAAGCAACATGGCTAGGTAAACAAAAGTAGAAATGAAACTAAACACCTAAATGTTGACATTGCTAACCATGTCCCCCGCCCTGCCGTCCTGCCCCCATCAAATTCTTTGCTTTCTATTAGCACGGGACAAATCCATTTGGTGATGTGTTGCACGGAAATGCTCTCTCTACTCTCTCTGCTTCAGGATCTCTTTAGTTCGTTTACTGACACCCTGTCCCTCCTCAGCATTTTTTTCTTAGGCAACCACGGCAGCAGATCTGTGGTTCCTTCACCTAATGGCTCCTCGTGGCTTTAAGGAACCACCTTCGTCAGGGAGCCAAGCCGGTCCTCGCTCCCAAGGCCCAGTTGAGTGTCCTACGTGCCCCCTGGCAACGTCCCATCGCTACTTGCACTCACCATACTGTGTAACTCATGAGCTCCTGAAATTAATTATTTTATTTACTGTGTTTCCATGTCTTGAGGACTGCTGGACATAAAGGAAACACACAGAATGAATGAATGAACAAAGTCGTGAGTGAACAAATGTCTGTCAATGAGAAGGACAAAGGCTTGGAGTTGAAGGATGCCTGCATATCTCCTCTCAGAAAAACCACTAGCTCTTAAAGACAGAAACAACGTTGTTTCTACTGTACTCCATCTGCCAGCTAGACACTGAGATTAACAAGCTATTTTCTCGTGTGTTTCTGAACAAGCCTGGTAAGGTGCTATCTTGCAAAGATGATGCTAAATATGGTGCTGGGCGAAATTTTGCAGAGCGAGCTGCAGGTTATTCATGTAGTGTATACAATAGCACACCAGATGCAGTCTAACATAAGACACATAGTTCTTATAGTTCTAGTAGCAGAAATGGAGAGGAGGCTTTGATACACATTTTCATTTTCTTTGTTTATGCATTTAAAAGGACATCCTACTCACTTTAAATTCAGAATGACTAGACAATGAAAAATGCATGAGTCTCAAGGAAAACAGTGCTGCTAGAAGTTGAATGCCTGTCACGGCAGGGCTTGTAGTCATAAAGACTGGCATAACTATTACTACCGGCACTCGGTTCTGGCAAAGAAACAGACATTAGAATTTCGAGAATAAACTTGGGTTACAAATTAGATATACAAAATAATAAGATTTAAAACAGCATAAACGGAATCCTGTTTTCTTCTCTTAGTTATAAGAATACATTCCTTCAAAAGAATATCAACACAGTGTTACATAATCATATTGCTTTGTAATTATTTGGCATGATACTGAAATGATGATGTTATCATCTTGAATTAGAGCATCCACGTTTCTGAGGAGACAGCATCATTCCGATGACTATTCTTAGGCTAGTCATGTCAGAGCTGAGTCAGCATATGAATTCAGATATGCATAAATAAAGGACATGTAAGTATACTGCCTGGGCTAAAATCAATACCACTCGAATGTGGGAGAAACATATTTTTCCATGCTCTTTGACGAGATTCTTGTTTCACAAAACTAGGCCACTGACTTCTATAAGCTCTTTGCTGAAAGACTTTTCTAAAAATTGCATTCGGGCATTAATTAGACTTGTGTGTAAGAAGATTATTAGGCAAGAAGCAAATACAGAGATTGAACGTTCATTGGGGCTTCTTGGCCTCATATTCTGGATTCATGGAACTGAATCTCGAATTTGGCTCGTGGCAACCATCTTGCTTCTGTTCTGAGGTAGGAGAAACCAAGTTGGACGCCAGGAAGCTCTCCTAAGCAGGACGTTGTACTAGGCCTGTGAGGCACTACCTGGAGGCGGCTGGACTCCGTGTGAGAGCATGGGTGCCACGTGTGTCATGTCGAGAGAAGCGGCAGGGGAGACCGAAAAGCGCCACGTAGGAGCTGGAGCCTCTGGCTCTAGGAGTGCCCCTAATTAAGCTCCACGACTGTGGGCATCTCCCATTCTGGGCCTGGACATCTTCCCATAAAATAAGGGCGCCGTGAGTGGTGAGTGTACCACACCTCTTATCTTCCCCTTCAGGTCCTTTGGGTCTCACCTACTCCAGGGCGTCTGATCGCTCACTCCAGCTCCAGCGGTGGCTGCCACGCTCAACAGCGTCTAAACCACAGCCGACACTATGCAGGCACAGCCCGGAAGGCCTGTGCCTGACGCCCAAGCTGGGTACCCCCGCCTTCTCCCCTGAGGATGCCCAGTGGATACTGACGGCCAGACCTCCAGGGAATCTGCTTGGTGCCCCCTCATGAGCGACTGTGTGTGTACTCTGCAGGCCTGCATGGTGTCTCCTTCCTTCCCTTCCCACTCCTGCTCCCTGGGATCGCACCTTCGTGAAGCAGCAGCACACGGGCCTCTGCATGCCTTCTAGAAAACTCAGGCTGACGTCACAGGCTTTGTGTTTCCTTCTCCACAGTTCTGACGTACCGATTCGCACACGTCGACTCTTGGAGTTGGTCTCTTTGATCCAAACGTCTATTCCTTCCGTGTGTTTGATTGAACTCTTTGGTAGCTGAGTTACCAACAATGTTTATTCATTTATTATGCAAACTCTGTGGGTTTTGGGGTTAGCCACAGAGAAACAGATCAGTCAATAGCATTTGCCAAGGCCTGCTGCAGGCAGGTTATGAGGAATGAATGCTTGTCCTTGCCTCCAAGAAGGTTAGAGGGGACATGAACGTAAATGAAGGAAACTAAGCAGAGAATATAAAAGTGCCCATGTACTCAAATACATTCATATGAAACGGCTGGAAGTTTCTGGGGCAACTTTAGTCTTGAAAGTTGGACAACGCGAATCTGAAAAGGTTTTCTGGAGAACACAGTGTTGAGCCATTTTCTTTTAAATAATGAGAGAGCTGAAATTTGAGACGCTGGCATGTCACTGGAGGAGAGGGAGTGTCATGTCGTGCTGTCCCAGAAGCAGAGGCTAACATGGAATCACCTGGCTGGGCAGTGAGAAACCACGGTAATAGAGGAGATGGGTAAAGAGAGGTCAGCACAGAGGAGGTGAACGTGTCGGGCCTGGCTTTAATTCAGCAGGAATCATTCTTGGAAATTTTTGAGCAGAGGAAGTGAAGTCAGCGCTAGTGATACTGTTCCCAATTTGTGTGCTGGTCCATTAGTGAGAACCAAATCCTGTCCTTCTCATGGCAAAGAAGTTTCTGCAAGAGGCAGGATTGCAGAGCACCGTACTGCTGTGCGGGGAGGCTTCCGACTCCATCGGCTTCACAGAACAGCCACCTCCGCGGAGGCTCCTGGACGCACCGCTCTTGCCTCCTGACACGGCAAGCCTGCAGCCTTGCAGCGCTCGCTTCCTCCGGCCTTCGGTGTGTCCTTCAAGATTACTTGTTGAGAGGAGAACGGGTTTCGGTCTGCGGCCGGCCTGTTTTTCTTGTGTGTGGCAGCCGTCTTTACGGTGACCGGGAGAAGCGGAGTTTCCCCAGTAGCACAGTTTTGATCATTTATCAATAAGTAGAAATACCAACAGAGGCCAATTAAACCATTGTTATTATACTTAATGGAAAACATGTGAAAAAGGAGTCGCGTGACTTCCAACAAAACGCCCCCCCGCCAGGTTGCAGAGTCATCTTTATGTGATGGCTGCTTCGTTTTTGAACTGCTTGCCAACCCTACGTGAAGGCACACTCGGAGCGAAGCCCTTCTTTGAAAAAATGGAAGCAAATCCACATTTGAATTGTTTTGTTGACAACTGCAGATTTTAGTTGATATTTTTGTTACATGTGGCTAGATTTATTTTGTTTGTTTTATTTTGTAATATGTCCGGTGAACAAGAGTCAGATTACGAATAAGAGAAATGTCAGTTGAGACTTTTGCTGTTTTCTACTTATGTTATATTTTGGTATTATCATTGACTCTCAGCTTTCGTACAGAAATAATTTTTAGCCCAGTGATGCTCTCTGTAAAGCCTCACTATTGAAATGACATAATTGCAAGATTGTTTAAGACTCACAGAAGTTGGGTGATGCTGGGGGCTACCTTGAGCTTCTTCTCACGGCAGAACGTCTACTCCTGTGACAAGGAATCTCATACGCCCTGATAGAGTCCACCATATAGAGAAGCCAGTCACAGAAGACAACATATGATTCCCTTTTTATGAAAGGGACAGCACAGGCAAATCTACAAGGACCAGAAGCAGACAGCCAGGTGCTTGGGGCTAGGGGCATGGGAGGTGAGGGGTAATGGACACATGTTTCTTTCTGAGGTGACAAAAATGTTCTAAAATTGACTGTGGTGTTGGTTGCGTGGATTTGTATACTAAATACTAATGTACGAAAGCCCATTGAAATGTATACTTTAAATGGGTAAACTTTATGATAAGCAAAGTCAATCTCAATAAAGTTGCTGTTAAAAAGAGAAAGAAAAAAAGAAGAAAGGAATAAAAGAGAAAAGAAAAACATGAAGAAGGAAAAATATGTTATTTAGTTGTCCAAAAAGGAAATGATTTGAACATCTGACTTAAATGAGTTGCTGCCCAAGGTTAATTCATGTGTTCAAAATTTGCTAAGCTTACTTACTTTCCTACGTTTTTATGTACACAATAATCTTTTTTCCTTTTCACATATGAAGTAATGATATTATTCTCTTCTCAAATGCCAGGGGTCTGTGTTTCCCTTGGGATGTGCTCTCCCACTTTGGAGACAACTGGCTTAAAGGTAATTTTTTAATCGTTAGTTTGTTAGTAAGAACCTTTGCCATCTTCCTACAGAAAATCAGGATGGTATAGTACAATGAGGAGATGTTTGAAACTGAATGGATATTAATTCGGATCTTGACTCTTCCATTAACTAGCTGAGATTCATCTTCCTCGTCTATAAAATGGGGATAACAATACTTAGCCCACAAGGCTGTCATGAGGAGTAAAGAAGACAGCTTCTGTAACAGACTCCTTCAGTATCTACCTCAAGGTCAATATTCAGAATACTTGCTCTTATGACCTTTTTGTACGCTTGGAAGTGCCCAAAGTCTTATTACTTAAATACGTCTATAAAATTTAGAAGACAACTAGAAAAAAACATTGCTAACACGCATCTCAGATTTATCTCCTCAGCTTCTGACTAATGAGTATGCCCCCGTTTAGAAAATGAAAAGGGTTTCTGCCCTTCAGAAATGGGCAAGGAAAGCAGTAAAGAAATGTGTCATATTTAGAGAGTCGTGTGTGACATCGTTGTTATGCAGATAACAGACTTTAGTTTTAAAAAGGCACTTCTGACCCCAGTTCTCACACCTGATAACATCTTGGAGCTTTGAGGATAGGTGGCATCCTTTTTAGGATGACTTTCTGCTATTTTCTTTCTTTATCCATTTTAAGATGACTGACATTTTTCATTACAAAATGCTTTTAGTGTTGCATCTTGAATTATGTAAGTGAACTCTGAGGCCAAATGGCAAACCTCTAGCTTTAAAATCTGTTGAATAAATAAAAACTAAGAAAAGATGCAAGTGAACTGGTGACTCGCTTTCTTTTCAAATAAAAACCCATGCCAAATTCCATTATTTTATCCCTTATTTATCCCTTTTTTATGCTTGAAGTGTAGTGTATTTGAAGCAGAGCAAATTGGGAAAATTCGATTCCACTGAGTACTGAACTCCACACACAATTAAAAACTGCTTGAAAAATGTATAATCAACTGCAGTAATCAATTATGCCTTTTACTTGGAAGAACATGCGGGAATTTTGGATAAATAAGTAGGAGTCATGCCTCATTTTAGAAGACAAAGATATCTGACTTGTTTTCAAGTAGTGAAAGAATTCTCTGAGTGGAGGTCAGCTGACATTTTCCTTCATCATTCTGTGCATCAAAAGCTGACTCCAACTGCCCTGTTACAAGGCCCTGATGATAAAAGAGTAATTTTATCTTAGTACTTCTGACAGATTGCCTTGAAAAACATTTCAGAATTACCTCAAAATTCAATTTTGCAGCATGAACTAGACAAAATTCATTCTAGACAAAACAGTCTCTTATAAAAATGAAAACTGGATATTTATCATAGTTAAATATTACAACTGGGAAGAAGGTTGACCTGTTTGACTTTCTACTGTAAGGATGATTCCAACAACAAAAAAGTAAATACATAAAATCCTATTATTGCCATTCCTGCTTCAGGGTTAAAAGAGGAAAAGGAAATTACAAGAAATGTCCTAAAGTGGGAGGGCCCAAAAGGTTCTCAGGTGACTTTAAGATGGAAGAGAACAGAAGGACAGACCAGAGGGAGAGAAAGCTCCTGAGACAGGGCACTCCAGGAAGATGCTGAAAGACTTGACATGCTGACTGGTCCCGCTGCAGTAACCACGCACCTTGTAACTTAATATTGCATACCTTAAATATACACAGCACCACTTATTAAGCAAAAGAGATGATGGCAGAGGGGGTATGGTAGGGAGAAAACACATCTGTTAAAAGACAGCTGAGGTTGACTCACAATGTCTAAATGTTCTACCACTTTAAAATCCCGTGCCTTTGGGAGGCTGAGGTGAGTGGATGGCCTGAGCCCGCGGGTTCGAGACCCGCCTGGCAACTTGGCGAGACCTCGTCTCTACAATAAATCAAAAAATTAGCCGGGCGTGGTAGCGCGCGCCTGTAGTTCCAGCTACTCGGAAGGCTGAGGCAGAAGGATTGCCGGAGCCCAGCAGGTCGAGGCTGCGGTGGCCGGGAGCGGCCACTGCACTCCAGTCTGGGTGACAGAGTGAGACTCCAACTCAAAAAAATAAAAAATAAAAAAAATAAATAAATAAAATAAAATAAAATAAAAGCTACCAAGACCAAGCCTTGCGATAAAACACCAGGCAAAACAAAAACATCAGGCAGATTACAAACCAAGGACACGACAGTGATTTTTCTAAAAATGTCACTAAATTCATGTTCTACAGAATACGATTAGCCTGCTCTTACAGGAGGCGTCACGCTCCCAAAGTCACAGCTGAACACCAGTCGCAGGCCCTCAAGTCGTGGGAACCACAACCTCATGACACTTAAGAACAAGAAAGAAGAGAAATGAAGGACTGCTTTTGTGGACATGATTGTACACTCCTCTACGTGAGCTCGCTGTGAAATAAACCACGCATTTATGAAGTGTGCTCAGAGCTCTCTGCTCAGTGTAACCCCACCCCAGAGCAGAAAGGCGAGGCTCACTGCCTTGTCAGCTTCCCCACAGCTTCCGTCTGATCCACCGCCTGACCGCAGCCTTCTGCCGCGTGGACTGGGGCAAGGGCAGGGACTCAGTATGCTCGCCAACTGAAACCGCCAAGAGCCACCTTGCCGTGGACTCGAGGTCTGTGTCCCCCCCCAATTCATACATATAAAATCCTACTTTCCTCTCCCCTGTGCAGTGGCAACAGGAGGTGGAGCCTTTGGATGGTGATTAAGGCATGAAAGTGAAGTATAGACTCTAAATCCATCCACGTTGCTGTGAAGTTCATAATTCTGTCTTTCTTTATGGCTGTGTAATATTTCACTGTGTATACGTATCACATTTTTTTATCCAGTCCTCTTTCAATGGGCAGCACAGTTGGTTCTGTGTTTCTGCTATGGCGAATAATGCTGCAATTAACATGCGTATACAGGCATCTTTTTCATAGAGCGATTTTGGTTCCTCCGGGTATATTCCCAGAAGGGGGGTTGCCTCCCTCCCTCCTGCCCTCACCCCACCCTCAAGTTCTGGGCACCATCTACTGCTTCTTTGATGCAACGACTGATGATGGAGAGCAACGTGGGGGACGGCAGCATCAGGAGACTGGAAAACCAAGAGGGCACTGCCTCCCTCTCCACTTGTGAATGTCTCAGTTACAAGTCATGCGGGACCACAAAAATGCTACAGGGGAAAGACGCTTGCTGTCCCCCTTTCTTCCTGGAATTACAGAAACATGTCGCATATAGATTTCTGCTGTATTAATCTGATTCGTGGCCACCAACCACCAAAAGACAGTCCCATGGCTCTCCAGGAAGAGGAAGGTCCGCATCCTTCCAGTGGCACTGACACAGTGCCCACGTGCTGCCAGCCATTAAGATTATGTTCACTAAGACCGTTGTATCCTAGCACCATATATCTTCCCATAACAGAAGAGCGATTTCCAGACAATTTAGTCTGTGAACTATCCCAAAAGAAGAGAGTTTTAAATTCCATCCTTGGTTCCCTTGAAACCCCAAAGCTTTCATCGTGACTATGAAAGTGATTTGAACAAAAATCTGAATATCATTTCTTTTCTTTTATTCTGTGTGTGTGTGTGTGTGTTTCTGCTGGAAAACAAGGGAGGGACTGAAAATATCCGTTTTGAAAATATAAGTGAACTGATATGAGGGACCTATCTCACCAGTGCACAGACTGCCAAAAAGATTAAATTAAAATGAGTTGTACGTGATATGCTGGATAATAAGCACACATTTTTTCTCCCTTGGTGCTCCTGAGGACCAGGTAGCTTATGCATGAAATGGATTAGTTTGGATATAATATTGCAGAGCCAAATAACTCCACTGTATATTTAAAGTAAAAATAGCAAATAAAATAAATCAAAGTGCAATATGCAAAATGATGTATGCATTCTGTGGAATTTAATTGAATTTTAATTAAATTACTCAGAGCAAGATAAATTAGATTATTTTTCAAGCACATTTCAGACAAACCGAATGAAGTTCTAGGAGTGGAAAAGGCAGAAGGGGCCTAGTTTAATGACTCAGTTGTTGATGTATTCCCGCAGAGTGACTAGGAGGTCAGATTGACCTTGGGTCATTTCTTCCTTGAGTGAAACAGATATATTAACTTCAGAAATGTTGGCTAAAAAGAGACGAGGCTTTACTTTATGTTGACAGTATCGAGACATTTAGCTGTATAGTTTTACTCCTGTATCTTTTTCCACCAAGGTTTTGAGTTCTGTGGCATCAGGACAGTCTCTGTTGAGGAGGGAAGCAGAGGGGTTAAAACAAATGCTGCCTGAAGTATCCCTTCTGTTTCTGGAATCCCATGGGGTGGGCTGTGTCAAGGATGGAGAAGGCAGACATCAGCTAGAGAGGAGAACGCAGAAGCACCAAGCTGGGGGAAGATTCTTCAAGACTCAGGTAGGCTCTAGAAGTGATTCCAGCTCAGACCCCTGCCCTGTATTCTACTCCGAGGTGCGGAGAGTTGAGGACATGTGGGCAGAATGGCTTGCAGACAGTTTCAGAAAACTGCCTCCCAAGAGCCAGGACTCCAGCCTGTGTAGATGCCTTTGTCCAACAGTAGCATGAAACCTGCCAAGCTTCTGACTCCAAAAGACAGTGCAGTCTTGGAAAATAGGCATCCTGGTAGTTCAGTGCATTTCGATGTGTGTAAGACTCTGAGCCCTCTGTTTGTCCCTAGAAGAATGGAGTATGAAGGTTGGAAGGGGTGGGAATGGGAGGTTTGTGGTGAATCGGGATGGGGTTCCCCTGCCCCCAAACGGTTGAGAGAGAATTTTTTCTGAGACAAGAGCCAAGAGAACTTGGAGTCAGATTTAATTTGTGAAAATTTGTGGCACAACAGATCTCAGTTACTTCCACTCTTGGAAAAGTTTATTTTGATTTTGGTTCACTAAGAAGTCACTCTTGAGTAAAGCATCTTGCTACCATAAAACCCCTCTTTTCCTACACTTTTGGGAAATGCTTGCCATTTTTTTATGGGCAAGGACCTTAGTTGCTTTGGTTTGGAGTGGAGCCAAGTCAAGTCTGAGCAGCCGGGGAAGGGGCGGAAAAGGAAGCGTTACAAAGCTAGAAAAGCCTTAAGTGATGTAATTAAGGATGAATGAGGCACAGATAAGGGATCACTGTGATAATATCTAGAAAAACAGATTCATGTGACACTCATTTTTCTAGAACAGCAGCACACAAAGTCAAAGGAGATGGGTTAGGAGCCTGTAACAGTCACCAGCCGTGATGTGGGTCAAGTTGCCTCATCTGCATTCCAGCTCCACAGCCAATGCAAGGAAGGTGAGAAACAAAGCTCTTTGAAGGACAAAACATGATGGCTGCTGTGATACATATTTCATACAACGCTTTCTTACAGAGTGTTCTCTTCTTTGCCTTCTCAATCTGTCTGAAGTGTATTAGTGAGAGAGAGGAGAGGCACCAGTTTCTCACCAACTCGCCCTTTCATGTTTGACACATAAACTTGGAGTTCAGTTAACCCAGAATGCATCTGCAAGCATTTTTCTATTTGATACTTTTGGAAAATGGAATTAAAAGTATGTGACTAGAAGTAGAGCAAGACTCTTGAACTGCTCTAAGAATAAAAAGAAGGGGTAGAAGTAGATGGTTAACGAGGGAGAAACGAGGTACTATCCTCTACTGGTATAAAAATTCCTTCAAGACACAAATGCTGTGAATCAACTATACTAAAACTGGAAACTTAAAGAAAGAAAGATTTATTCCTATTCCATGAAGAAATAAAAATCACAGAGACAACGAAATAAACCTGAAGGTATTTTTCAAATAAGCTATGTTAACTGTTTCAGCATTATAAAGATGATTCGTCAAAAATGAAAGAGACATAGCATAGGACAGTGTGAGTAACCATGGATTACAGGCAAGACGAGGTAGAGAGGCTTCTGAATCCTTCACAAATACTCCTAGGTAAATACAGACCATTGTTAACACCCACAGGGCTACCAAATAAAAAATCACGCTAATTTGCATCATGCCACGGCCAACTCCAGGCGGGCAGTAGGAGGGAGATGCTGCACGTGCGCAGGGGGGCATCACGAGGAAGGGGCAGCAGCAGAGGCGGCGTCTTTCCTGGTGCTGGGTTATCGACGTCTAGCCCTGTGGTCGACAGGACGGCAGTAACCCAGGCGCTTGTAACCTGTCCTTGTCTTCCCGGAAACCCAGCGCACGAGTAACTCAAGAAGCTCAGTCTGCGGCAGAATCTTTGGCAAAAGTGATCACCTGGCTCCTGGGCTTAGGAGGAAGACACTTCCACCCCCACTGGGTCACACAGGTGGTCAACACCTGGGGCCATTTTTCCTCCACAGAAATATCTGGAGGATTGGTGAGGGAAACGTGTTGCAGAGAAGGTGAATTTTGCACAGTACATTGAGTGGTAGCGAGTGTCAGAAATCACCTTCACGTGGTGTTCAAGCTGCAGCCTCCCTTTACTCCCTGGGCAGCAGAGGTCTCCAGAGTGTTTAGGAACCAGCAGGAGTTTAATCTGTGCACGCAGACACAGATGCTGAGACCAACTGGACTGCAGAGTGAGTGGGAGGTTCAGCTGGCCAGCCGCGGCGCCAAGCCAAATGAAGAGCTGGGCAGGGACCCACACGACAGCTAGCACAGATGGCCGGTACCCGCCATCTAAATATTTCCCACAGTGGAGATCTCACCATGCGTCAACCCTCTGCTGTATTTCATAGGCATCTTTTGGCTAAACAACATGAACAATGGTTTCTTTTGCAGAAACACAATGTAGAGTTCAAGTGGCTTTGAAGGTTCTTGAATGGTCGCTTAGAGAGAATGATGTAATGGAGAGTTTATAAACTGGAGAATGATTTTGAAGGACACAACAATCACTAACTTCCTCGTTTGTTAGGATATTGGTAATTAAGAGATGTAACTGAAATTTAGACATTTTGCGTTTTAGTGACTCTCTAGTAAACTTGTGTGTCCTGAGTGTACACGCACACTGAAGATGGGGTATGAGGCAGTATGCTTTTCAAAGTACCCAACAGGATGCCCTAACTATCTCAGACGTGTAGGTCAAAATACAGAGGAAAATGTTTTGCTCATAAACTCAGTTAATGCTGTTAACTGTTTCAGCATTATAAAGATGATTCGTCAAAAGTGAAAGAGACATAGCATAGGACAGTGTGAGTAACCATGGACTGACATCTTTGTTCTTGATCTCTACCCACTTGACTTTCTCTGGCTACTGATTTAGCTGTTGTATAGCCCCTGTTAAGAAGTAAGCTTTTCAATAACTCAAAAAATAACAGTTGCTGGAGAGGATGTGGCGAAAAGGGAACACTTTTACACTGTTGGTGGGAATGTAAACTAGTGCAACCTCTGTGGAAAGCGGTGTGGCGATTCCTAAAAGCTCTAAACACCAACCTCCCATATGACCCCGCGATCCCCCTACTGGGAATATACCCTGAAGAACTCAAATCACTTTATA
>CAUYQG010163262.1:0-43614 GCA_963574415.1 Tarsius wallacei
CCAGCTACTTGGAAGGCTGAGGCGGAAGGATCGCCGGAGCCCAGCAGGTCGAGGCTGCGGTGGCCAGGAGCGGCCACTGCACTCCAGTCTGGGCGACAGAGTGAGACTCCAACTCAAAAAAAAAAAAAAAAAAAAAGAAAAGGTGACCCAGGAAGAGAATATGACAGTCTCTCATAAAACAGACAGGAATGCTTGAATCTCCGCCATGCCCTTCTCTAGGGGCTGTGGCAACATGGAGGGACACTAGTGGGTCCCTGTATCAGTTTGATATTGCTCCCAAGAGGACAGTGACAAAGTGGAGAGTCATATCTCCCTCTTTCAAACTATGTGATGTTTTCTGAGGCTGTCAAAGACATGTTGCACACCCTCCCCCTCTGAACCTCTCTCAGATTGTGAAGCTGGGGTTACCTCATGTGTCCACACACAGTTTCAATTGACAAGGCAGTACCAACAGGCTCCCAAGTGGGTCACCTCAGTGTCACACATTACTTTCAGAGAACAGCCCATCTATTCTTACAGGTCAGAGTCATTGCTCCTGCCAAGGTGGTGACCACATCAAATAAGGAGAGGTACACTAACTTTATACTTTCTGTCTTAGAGCATGCTCCCTGCTTACTCAAGGCACTCCCTGAAGAGAATGGGAGCAAATTTTATTCTATGTTGTTCTATTTCATTCCTAATTTTGTTTCTATTATCCTAGAGCAGAGTTTCTCAGCAACAACACTATTCACAATGTTTTGGCCAGGTAATTCTTTGTTATTGTGAGAAGGTGTCTTGTGCAATGTAGAATGTTTACCAGCCTCCTTGATCTCTAGTAGGAACACTAGGATCATGCCTTGAATGTGACAATCAAAAATGTCTCTAGACATTGCCAAACATCCTCTGGGGAATAACAGTTAAGAACCACTGTCTTAGAATCACCTGAGCCTAACTAAGATCATGGTTTTCTCAACAGGCCTACCAGATATTCATGCAAATGTCACTCTGGTCACTTGCTCTAGTAAATCAAGATCCCTAGTAGGATATGCAAGTCAAATATATCCTTTCATACCTTCAAATCCCCTCTCATCTCTGTCCCACCTGTATCATCACAGGAAGCCAATGTTAACATGTTGCTGCAGTGAAAACTTGTGTGGTTGATTCTATTCAAATGCTGTATTTGAATTCACAAGGTCTTTTACATGTAGATATATTTAGGCTTTCCTTCGATCAATATAGCAGATACAACTCAAGAAACCTGTCTTCCACTGAATCATCTGGGAAGATCCACATTCACCTTCACTATCCAATAACCATAGATTTTGAAAAAACTGTTTGGTCTTTTAATCAAAATATTGGATATCTCTTATGTATGTGCATTTCTGTAAGACTTTTATCTCCCTCTAGCTTCTAATAATATTAATAATCCATTGTCACTTACTTGCCCAAGTGTTACACATTTTGTAATAAAACAATTGACCTTACTCACTAAAACAGTCTTTTCAAAAAAATATATTTTCTACTACCTAGATGTAGTGTCCCTATAACATTTTTCAAAGTTTTTGAACAGTTCAAATATTGACACAAAATATTTTAGACAACTTACTTGTGGAGGGAGGGGAGAGAAGAGAGTTGGCTGGAAATGATCAAAAACAACCTGTCAACCCAGGAAATTACTAAGCAATGGAGGATATCCTACCAGTTATATTGAGTAGCTTTGGCAAACCTCTAGTTATACGGTAGTCTGGTCATGTCTTAAGGATTGTAATACTGATTTATACTATTTTCTATATAAAAAGTAATTTATCAAGAGGGATAAAATAATAACTCACTGACTTGGAACTGAATTCTCAATAGAAATATTTAAAAAATTTTTTTTGATATTAGTTCATAGAATATAAGAGAGTAGAACATTTAAAATCAAGATCTTTGGAGATGTTTTACTAAGAACAAATATCACAAACCAGTTAAATTCTGTTAGCACTCTATGGTCCATAATAAACTAAACATTTTTTAAAAATTTGATTACCTGCATTTCTTTGAAAAATTAGTTTTCTTAGAATGTCTTCCTAAGGCAAAGATAAGAAAATTATAATTCATCATGCCCAAAGTGTCTTAATCTGTTTTGTGCTGCTGTAACCAAATACATGAGACTGGGTTATTTATAAAGAACAGAAATTTATTTCTCACAGTTCTGGAGGCTGGGAGTCCAAAATCAAGGTGCCAGCAAGTTTGGTGTTTGGTGAGTGCTGCTGTCTCACCAAAGGCTGAGGCGGAAGGATCGCCAGAGATGCTTCCAAGATGGTGTCTCGTTGCTGCATCTTTCAGACAGAAGGAACGTCATGTCCTCAAATGGCAAAAGGATAAAAGGATGAAAAGAGGCCAAATTTCCTTCATTAAGCCCTTTTATAATGGCATTAATCTATTCATGATTCATGGAACCCTTATGACCTAAATACCTCCCCAAAGGCTCTACCTCTCAATATTGTTGCATTGGGATTAACTTTCCAACACATGAATTTTGAAAGACACATTCACACTATAGCTAAAGGGTAAATAGTTTTTGAAACCATAAACGGATTATTTATGCATTAAATATATAAATAAAAATTATTTTTCGCTTGCACTTAACTTTTCACACTCACAGAACAATTAATTTTTTTCATTTAAAAAGTTGAGGATGAAAATGCAAGCTTGAATGTTGTATATGATGCATTAAAGTGATATTATATATTATACATCAAAGTCTTATGCACTTTTCTCAGTGCATCCATTTTCTTTTAATATAAGGAAGATACCTGTATTTATGTGTACCAAAAATTGTGAAAGACATACTTGGAGAAATTACAGAGTCAACACAAACACATACCACACACACATACACTGACATTTTTTTTCTCACATTTTAGTTTCAAATTTCATTTGCTATTTTAAGTAGCTTTCATAGGAAACTATCACTTTGCATTTTTTATAATTATTACACAGGTTATTCTTTGATTTAGTTTTTTTTTTTTTGAATAGGAGTCTCACTGTCGCCCAGGTTGGAGTGCAATGGCATGCTCACAGCCACCGCAGCCTCGACCTGCTGGGCTCAGGCAATTCTTCTGCCTCAGCCTTCCAAGTAGCTGGAATCACAGGCGCACGCCACTATGCCCAGCTAATTTGTTTTTTAAATTTATTGTAGAGACAAGGTCTCGTCAAATTGGCCAGGCTGGTCTTGATGCCCCGACTCAGGCAATCCTCTTGCCCCCGCCCCCCAAAGTGTTGGGATTACAGACGTGAGCCACTATGCCCGGCTTGATTTAGCTTTTTTATAACTTGGTAACACTAGTCTCATTAGAAGTGTTAAAAATTAATTCAAAAAATTATTCACTCTAGAGATCGAATGAATTGTTAAAAAATCACTAATGCTTCAACATTATGGAGGTGATAGAGGAGGTGGGAAATAAAGGTAAACCCAGAAGATTATAAAACATGCTCCGTGACTGGGAGCGGTGACTCAAGCCTGTAATCCCAGCACTTTGGGAGGCCCAGGAGCGAGGATTGCCCGAGCCTGTGGGCTCCAGACCAGCCTGGGCAACATGGCGAGACCCTGTCTCTACAATAAAATAAAAAAATAAACTGGGGGTGGTAGAGCACGCCTGTAGTTCCGGCTACTTGGAAGGCTGAGGCGGAAGGATCGCGGAGCCCAGCAGGTCGAGGCTGCTGTGGCTGGGAGCGTGCCACTGCACTCCAGCTTGGGCGACGACTCCTACTCAAAAAAAAAAAAAAAAAAAAGTTCCCTTTGTTTCCAACTCAATGGCAATCATTATTTTAATCATTAGAAACAAAGACTCCCTAAGTCACAGAGCCTCGTTTAATTTTAGAATCAAATTGATTCTAAAAATTAGATCCCTGATTTTTTAAAAAAACTATGCAATGATACAAATGGGAAATACAGTGTGATGATTAAGAAAATAAACTTTGGAAGCAGACAGACTTGTATTTGGTTCCATTTACTAGCTGTGGACCTTGAGCAAGTTATTTAAATTGTTTTCTCAGCTATAAAATGGAAATACTGCCAAATGTACTTTATAGATTTATGTTCTGAGTAAATGAAGCAATGCATATAAATTACTTGCCATCGTGCTTGTCAAACAGTAAGCACTCGGTATTTGCTATTTTTATTATGAAGGAGTTGGTTATAGAAGTCTATCTATGGAGCAGGAATAAAAACTGTGCAGGAGATATATGAAAAATAAGTATTTGATAAATGTATACACTTTGTTCTTTTTATTGGCCTCACTTTCTAAGTTGAGGAAATTTAGATGGTGAAACATAGTCTATGGACCTGGACATAGGAGAGTGGGTTAGCCTCAGATTGAATTCTTAGGGATTATTCATATTCCTAGTTCTGGAAGGAGCTCTGTCTTCACTTAGACCTCTCCTGTTAAAAGTTTTACATGGGATAAGTTTTCTTTATTTTTCCTGAATATAATATTTACATAAACTAGCAAATAAATGAAAAAAAAGGTAATGAAGTTATGTAGAGGCAAGTGCTTTACAGTTATATGAACTATATAGATAATTTATTGTAAGTTTAGAAATTTAATGCACAAATAAAACAATAGTCATAATGATTTAATATAATTTATAATGGAGGTAAATTAATTTCACTTGGAAGAGATGTGAGGAAGATATTATGTAATGGACTACTCTTTATGAACTTCGGTGAACTATAAATCAATGATATCTTATCTAGAAAAATGAAAAACTCTGGTGTAAACAATGTTATTTTCTTTCCAAACACCAATTAAACTGAAATAAAAACACGTGCATAATATAAAAATTTATATTATTTAATATGGCATATCCTATATTTTAATATTTCCAAGTTTAGGTTTTCACAAATATTATTCCATATGGTTACTAAGCACCTTGATTCATATAATAATACCTATTCAGTAGTTCAGAAAGCTATATTCATGGACTGAGATTTAAAGGAGGAAAAAAATAAATCTAATTCTAATAGTTATTGACAAAATAGAATACAAAGGTAGAGATAGATCTTATTTACAAGTTCTGTCATGGATGTTATCCTTGAAAATCCCCAATATTGATTGCTAATCTTGCTTGATATAATGTGTCTCAACATTTTTACAAAGGGAGAGACCTGGGAAAGTGTTGGTTTAGGACTGAGAGTAGATTGGGCCCTCCTTAGAATGGAAACCCTAGGTACAGATCAGGTCCAATTGTCCCATTCCATCAGGGAATCTGCAGTGGTGAAAGTGCCATTCCTCTTTTTGGCGATGTCATTCTGGTGTCTAGAGAGCAAATATTGAGAATTATGCCTTGTAGCTGCATATTGGCGCCCGGGTTGTGGCAGGAGACTTAAGAACTAATGTTAACAGAGAATCAAAGTCAAATGAGGGGGATTATGGGGCCTGGAAAGCCGAGCGCAAGCAGAGTGGAGGGGAGTTGGAGGGTGGTATGCCTGACATCTAGAGAGATGGAGTACAGATGTCAAGGTGGTTTCTACCTATTTCCTGCAAGGGTCATAAGCACGTCAGATCATAAAGGAGCCAGACTGGAAGAATTATAAAATTCTTTCTTACTGAAGGAAAAGCCCAAATATCTTATTAACTGTTCTTTCTTTATTTTTTTGAGTTGGAGTCTTACTCTGTTGCCCAGTCTGGAGTACAGTGGCATGCTCATGGCCACCACAGCCTCAACCTACTGGGTTCAGGTGATCCTTTCACCTCAGCCTTCCAAGTAGCTGGAAGTACAGGTGTGCAATACCACACCCGGCTGATTTTTTGATTTATTGTAGAGACAAGATCTCACCAAGTTGCCCAGGCTGGTCTCAAACCCCTGTGCTCAGGCAATCTTCTCACCTCGGCCTCCCAAAGTGCTGGGATAACAGGGTGAGCCACCATGCCTGGCCATGAACTATTATTTACTCGACATGTCAACCTATATATTTATTTCACTCATTCACTCATTTACTCAGTCACTCACCAAATGTATCAAGTTCCCACTAGGTCCACAAAACGTATCATTCTGTGTGACTTGAATGCCCTAGTCCCCCTAGAAGCATAGGTCCATCAATGTCTATAATAGCAGATAAATAAACTCATTTCTTGAGATATTCCTGAGGTGTTTCAATTCCTGTAGTGCCAGTAAGGGAATTATATTTGCACAAAACTCCCAGAGTTTTCGAAAGAGAGTTTGACTTAGTAGGATTTATGGAGGACATCACTGTAGATTGTCTGATCCCCAGGATTCATTGAAATAGAGAGGCCAGGAGCAGCTTTAGAGAGTAAATATTATTCTGCACTAATCTAGGTTACATTTTTATCCAGAGATGAGGTTAGGTTAAAAATATACCTCAGCAGGACCTCCACATGTTAGGTCAGGCCTGATAGTGGGCATCTGGTTTGTGATTGGTGCTGTGAGAAAGATGCAAAGAATTACACATAAATTACATTGGAAAATATAGTTTATATAGAAAGTAAATTAGAGAGAGAGAAGGAAGAGGAGATTCACCTTTCCAAGGTATGGGAGGGGACCAAAGCTAGGAAACACGGCAGCCATAGCTCAAAGAGCCACATGGACACACCAGAGTTTAACAAAGCAATGGTGAAGGAAGAGTGAAAGAGGAAGAGGAAGGAGAAGGAGAAGAAAAAGAGGAAGAGAAGAGAAGAGAAGAGAAGAGAAGAGAGAGAAGGTAAAAACATGACCTGGCCACAGCTCAATGTGCACACATGTTCTGGCCAGTGCTTAGCAAGTACTGTTTGAAGTTGAATACCTTTTACACTTTGCCTTTGATAGGGGTAGGTCATTGAGATGATTGGGTGGTGGTCTGCTACATGTCATCACGAAGGGCGGGTAAACACAGGTACTGACATCAGGTGATGAAAGGCAGGCAAATGGGTGGGCAAGTCATATGATTGCTGCCATGGTGACGGGTCTGTCAGGGTCATGAAGGTCACAAAGGACTGGATTAGGTAGCTTGGGTCTTATGGGTGGAGGCAAATACTTAAAATAGAAAAGCTAATTAGTACAAAACAAGCTGGGGAGGGGGTTGTAAAACAATTATCAATAGCAACCTCTAAGAAACCTTAAGTTCTGTCCTTGGCTAGTGATTAAAGGGTAAATTAAAGTGTGCTGCTAGAGAAATGTGACAATACTTAGCAACGTTAAAATGGCTGCTCTTTGGCTATATTAACTCCATGTTATGTCCTTTCAGGTGATTTCTTAGATTTCAGATTAGGACATAATATGGAACAAACAGAGTATTATATTATGTATTGGGAAGTGTGGGGTTAGCAACAGGACTAGTCTGTGACTTTTCCACCATGAAACACATCAGTGCACAAAATGTAGAAGGTGTTATATATTATAGAGGCTGTTAGGTTGTAAGACCTCTGGAAAATCATTAGCTGCAAGTTCTGTACCCTTAGACTAGAATGCCTCATTTGTAGTGTGCTCAGATCAAATAAATGATCATAAATTAGTAGTTAAGGTTTACAGGTTTTTAATTTTAGATTAGCTCTTATTTCCTTACAATTTAGCTCTTTTCTAGGATTTATGTTTATAAGCCATTTAAAAAAAAGCAAAAGGGAATAAAAAGGAAGTTAAAAGTAGCAAAGTGGTGGACACCATGATGCTTTATAGAAATATATAAAACTAGATGTCATGATAAAAAGTAATTTAAAAAGAGGAGAGAGAGCAAAGGAGATCAAGAAAACAAAGAATGATGATAGTGAATGGGCCTAACAGTAAGTGATGGAGCTAGAAGAGAGATAAGGGAATTGATTGAGATCTGAAAAGCACTTTTATCTGCTTTGAATTCTTTAATTTTTTCCATTCAATATGCACTGTCTTACAGTTTTGTAAAATTTGTTGAGTTTGGCAAATATTCCAAACAAGGATGGATATATACAGTATTCAAGGTCACCTTTCCCATACTCTGTGCTGACTGCTGAAATTAGCTGGAATGCTGATAATAGAACAGCAGTTTCCAGGATTGACAGAGGCTCTACAATTACCATTTTTCCTAACAAAGCCCTAGTTTGCTGATGATCAGACCATTGAAAAAAGAGACTATCTTTTAATTTATCCTTTTTTTTTTAAATTTAAAGGAAGACTACCCTTTTGAATGGGAAAGCAGGCTTCCCTTGTCTCTTTAAAAAATGTATATTTAGGTTAATTCCCTATTTAATCTTAATCTTGATGCTATGTATATATCTTTTATAAATTAAGTCACTAAAGGATTGAAAGTACTTCCTTGTTTGTTTGCCATTAACACTCATTAAACAAAACCAGAAACACAGTATTTTGGGTCTAGGCTTAGTAAATTCTCCACAATAAACACTTAGTTGATAATAGTCTTACTTATATAATTAGCCTAGTGAAATTTCTGACCTTTCATTTTCGCACAGCTCTCCTTTAGCATTGTTGTTGAAGTGATAAATAATATCAATTGACAACACTCAGAACCAACCTCAGTTTGTCCCAATTCTCTGTCTTTTCACACCTCCTAAGGCCCCACCCAAGTTTGGCAAGAGGCTGCAACTTCTGAATTTGAGTCTTGTTTCTATAGATTGCTTCACCTCTTTAAACCTCAGATCTTCATCTATGTAATAGAGGTAATAATATATTTTATACCTGGCTGTTGAGATTAATAGAATAACATGTACTAGCTTCTTTTCTGAATCAAGCACCCTGTTTTAAAACTAACACATAAATTCCAGCTATGGTTTCCCAATTTTTTAGCTCTAGCAATTTCCATGAAGTCTCTGTTTGGGAAAAAGAGGCAAAAAACTTCTAGAAGGAATGATTATTTTTCTTTAGTGTATTTATGCTAGATTATAAATTCTGTAAAGTAAACTCTAAGGACATAAAACAGAGAAAAATGCTTATACTATTTAGAGAGAAATAAATGCAGAAATAGATATATGTGGAAACAATATTAATATAATTATCATTATAAATAGCTGTGATTATCTTCCACTGAAGGCACAAAGTGAGTAAAATGCAAATAATCAGCTTCTTCTCCATAAACCCTGCCACACACATACAGAGTTGTCTCTACAAGGTGACTTCCAAGACAAGGTTTACACCTGCCTTTAAGGAACCAAACAAGATATTGCTGATTGTTAAACAGGTCTTATTTAAGTTCAACCTGACCGATCAGCATTAATGCAAAAATAGCTTTGGAATCTATGTTAAGAAAAACTTTCTGCTTTTTAAAAAATGTGCACATATTTATACCAGACTGGAAAAGAATGAACTGACATCAAGTATGTATTGCAAAAAAGAATAGTAGAAACCATTTAAAATTCTACTTGTACTCTAAGGGATACAATTTATTCTGGCATAATTCAGTGCTCCTCATTTATTGAAATAGCCACAGATTCACTCTGTTTTCATCATGAACAACTCTTCTTTAAGCCTTCATACTTTAAAATATATTTTAATATTTTACCTTTAATTGTGATGGAATTTTAACTCAATACTATGTTACTTCCAAAATCTTTCTGAAGGCAGCTGCTTACTTCTCTGCAATTTATGGTCTTTTAAATCTACTCAGATCAGCTTTGAAATATACAATTATGCAGGTTTAAAAATCATTTGTAATAATCACATTTCTATCTCATATTTTAGATATGAAAGTAGCAACATTCAAACTACGTCACTAATGTTATTTGGAGTGAATTTTTAAAAACTGCATTACTAGTCTATTTTTTTACCTTAATATTGTTACCATGAGATCATGCAAAGAATTTTTTTCCCTAGAGGCTAGTCTTTAAATTCAACAGCTAGTAGTATGAAATGGCTATTGGGGATTGGAGGAAGGCCTGAACATGTAGAGAGAATACAGGACTAAACAGAAACTCTGGCAGAAAGAAAATCACCTCATGCACTGTTTATTTGCAACACAAGTATGGCAGATAAACAGTACATGATCTCACTTGTACCTTAAAACAACTCACTAAGACCTCTCTCTACTGAATAAACAATGAAGGACTTTAACTGTAACACTATTGAATTCATTGTGGCTATCTTGGTGTTTATGTCAATTTTAGTTGGGATGTATATATACGTATAAAATTAAAAGCTTTTCTGTGTTAGTATGGGGTAAAACAGCTGCCATTTAAGATAGGGAGCTTTAACAGCATATAGTAATATGTGGAAAAGGAATTATTTTTTCCTATTGGCTTCAAATAGAGTCAAAAGACTTTATCTGTGATAAGCAGATTTTTAAACAAAGAGTTACGAATATGAAGGCCTGTGTAGGGAACATATTCTTCTAGATCCCTTTTCACGGTTTCAAATTGGCTTTTATTTCCCTCTCATTTCTATGATATTTACATTCAGGTAGCTGAATCAGCAAAGGAGTTATTAGAACAGGCTAGTAATGGAAATGATTTGCTCAGGGACCCCTGGCAGGGAAAGCTTCAATACAGTGGTACACTGCTAAATGATCTGCATGCTGGTGGGGTGAGGATAACACAGTTCTATGTTCTCCTTTTTCCCCCAACTCCTCCTTCTGTTCCTGCAGATGGAAATAGACTCACCAAAACTTAATACTGACATGGAGAATTACTAGTTTTCACATAAATTTTTTAAGCTACTATGGGACAATATTTTCAAGCCTATATAAAAACCTAAGATAGTCCCCTCCCTGCCTCTGTTGAATTTTTTTTTTTAGATTGGAAAATATAGTTTATTTAGAAAATAAATGAGAGAGAAACAGAGACAGAGAGAGAGAGAGAGAGAGAGAGAGAGAGAGAGAGACTGATTCTCCTCTCCAAGGTAGAGGAAGGGGGCTAAGGCAAAGAAACATCATGGCAGCCATAGATCAAAGACCCATGTGGACACACCAGAGTTTAACAAAGCAATGTCTAGAAAGTAAATTAGAGAGAAAGAAAGAGAAAGAGATGTTTAATTTGTAATATTGTCAGTGATGTCATGATGTGCAGTGAGCTTATTCTGTAATATAGATATCTTGAATTAAAAGGAAAGGTTTTTGTTTTAACATGAAAAATAAACATGTCAATTAAATAGAAAGTGAACAATGAGCCATAAAAGGGAATGCAAATGAAATATCAAATAAATTGAGCACTTTTCTTTACCTAGACTATTGAGCTCCAGACACCTCAATCTAGTTTCTGTACCTCCTACTTAGGAATATAGTAGACTTCTTCTCTCTTTAGGGTCTTAGCACTGACCATAGTTGGCTTCCTTACTATTCAGATGTCAGTTTGAACCCTTCTTTCTTTCTTTCTTTCTTTTTTTTTTTTTCTTTTTGAATCGGAGTCTCATTGTCTCCCAGGCTGGAGTGCAGTGGCATGCTCATGGCCACCGCAACCTTGATCAGGTGATCCTTCCACCTCAGCTTTCCAAGCAGCTGGAACATCAAGCACGTGCCACCACACCTGGCTTTTTTTTTTTTTTTTCCGAGTTAGAGTCTCACTCCATCACCCAGGCTGGAGTGCAGTGGCATGCTCATGGCACTGCAGCCTCCTGCTAGGCTCAGGTGATCCTGCTGCCTCAGCCTTCCAAGTAGCTGGAATCACAGGTGGGCGTCACAGTGCCTGGCTAATTTTTTGATTTATTGTAGAGATGAAATCTCACCAAGTTGCCTGGGCTCAGGCAATCCTTTCACCCCAGCCTCCCCAAGTGCTAGGATTATAGGTGTGAGCCACTGCACCCGGCCTTTTCCTCTTTACTCAAGAAAACGGCACATCTTTCTTTTGCAAGATGGTTACACCCTAGCTAGATAGTCTGTGAACACAGAAGATTGGGAAGGGAGAGAATACAAATGATGACCCTACTACTAAGATGACACTAGCATATATCAATCGGGCATACATTCCCTGAAAAACCCTCTTATGTCTATTATATTACCCTATTTGAAAGCAGGCTCACAAACACTGGAAATAATCCACTGGTAACTTGTAAACAGAGTTACATGTTTAACTCAATCAAGGAATTAATGGGTGGAGTCCATCCTGTGTTTGGTTTTATTTCAAAATGTATTCATGTTGATTTAGACATTTGAAAAAATGGTACAGTATATACCAGGTGAGTAAGGCCTTGATTGGAGGCAGTCAGTATTATTATGATAAAGAGGAGATAGAAATAGTGGGAGGGATGATGACAAGGGGAAGAAAAGAAAGAGGAGCAGGAGGAAGAGAAGAAGGCAGGGAGGAAACTATTGAAGATTTTGAAAACAAAGGAGAAATAGTTGCTTTTAACAAATTGCTAAACTTTTTTTTCTAAATCAAGGAACCCTTTTCTCAGAAAAGTAATATACAGAAGTATGTATATGCTGCTATGCTTTCTACAAAAAAATTTAAATAACTGCAGTTACCAGAATTAAATACCTACAGACACCTTAAAAATTTTAACAATTAAGGGGGAAAAAAAGCCTCTTAGAGTTGTTTCCCCAAAATGAATGTGTACTGGTGAGATTCTATGGATTTTAGAGTACTAAGTGAAAGAACATTTAGGGACATAAATTCATGCAGATTGTTGAGGCATAACTTGTTATTGCCCTGGAGATGTAAAACCACTCTCATTTTTAATTTATTTTTGTTAATGAACACATATTTAATATGGTAACACATTCTACATGCTTCAGCACTCATGCCACCTTAAAAAAAAAAAAGTTTTCCAAGAAGTAGCTAATCATCTAGGCTCTAGGCATACTTTTCCTAGGAGAACATTGAAAATTAACACAAAAAGAACACAGATGTGCCTTCATTAGATGAAAAATACCAAATTGAATGGATAACATAAGAAGCACAGTCTCATGCCCTGAATCGGAAGAGCAGGTGAATCATATTATTGCAAATACAACACTAATCTGGATTTACAATTAAAAGGAAAGGAGTTACTTTTCATAGGTAATCTAGTGCTACAGCTGTTTATTCTAGTCTCACCAAGGTATGATATTTCTAAAAGATTCAAATTCATGCATAAGCCTTACAAATTGAGATATGAATCTCTCTTAAGCAGGTCCTCACTGTTTACATTCAGTGTTTTTTTGTGTTCCCTTATCAAAGATATAAACCTTTAGAGATTTTATAACTTAACATCTAAATAACGAAACGTCCTAACACTATCTCTCTTAAAACAAGTGTTTAGGAAAAGAAATTTCCCAAGTGTGTACTTTCTCTAAGCAGTCAGTAACACCCTGACCTATATTTTGAGGCTGCATTTTATGCAGATATGGATAAAAATAGTACTGCTTCAAAAAATTTATGACATATAAAAAATATTGAGTGAACTACGCACGTTAGCATAACCATTTGAATTCAGGGAGAATATTCAGGAAGAAATTCAATTTAGTCCTGCTTGTTGTTCTTCAAGTCTACTTTTAATTGGTATCTTTCTTGAGTAGTTGCTCCAGGGTTTGCACTAAACATATCACTTAAACTTTTCCAACATATAATGCTTTGGCAAAACTGCAAATCATTTTATTTATTTGGGCATTTTATTTACAGACAGGATTTAAAAACCAAAAAATTAATGCTTTTGATGTCAACAACTAAATACAAGATTAACTATATCAAAAGGCGACTAGAAAAATTTTGACTTTTTCTCCATATGTTGAGTATCAGTAAAAAAACAAACAAACAAGAAATTACACAACTTTTTTTTTCTTTTATAGTTCTCAGGAATATTCATTCACTGTATTACTTTTCATGAGCAGAGATTCTCAAATATATAGGTGACATAAATATTTTTCATTGTGTTTGCATGATTCTGGAAAACATTTAAGATGTCTGAATAACCAATGTCATCTTATTTTAGATTAGTAATAAAAATAAAAAACAAAATTTGTAGATTAAAGATAGCTTCACAAATTTAATGTTTATTAAATAACACTCATGAAAATATACTGTTAAATTATTGGAATATTAAAATATTAACAAATGTATAGTTGGGTATGGTAGTGTGTGCCTGTAGTTCCAGCTACTTGGAAGGCTGAGGCAGAAGGATTGTCTGAGTCCAGCAGATCAAGGCTGTGGTGGCTGTGAGCATGCCACTGTACTCCATCCAGCCTGGGCGACAGAGTGAGACTCCAACTCAAAAAAAAAAATTAACAACTTTTTTATTAAACTCAAATAATAAACTGTGTATTATGCTGCCACTTGTCCAACAAAGTTGATATAGCTAAACAAGACATATTTTTTAGAACCTAGAACCTAGGCCAGATAACATACCTGAATTCTTGCCTGAGGATCCACCCCTTTAATTTTCATTATTTATTATTCTGTTATAGAATACAAAACATTTCATTTTGCATTTATTGTAGTATTCACACAGTTTAGTAATTGCCTATTTATCGACCCGTCTTTCTTATTAAGTTTTCACCTCTTGATTGTATTTTAAATTTTTTCATAGCTTAGCACTATGCATTGCCAATGTTTAATAAAAGTTTGTGAATATTGAGATAGTCACCTTTGTATTTAGCTCCTGATATATAGTAGTCAATCAATAACTGTGTGAACTGTAATGGTTAATTTTATGCCTCAATTTAGCTGAGCTAAGGGATGCACAGATAGCTGGTAAAATAGTATTCTGGATGTGTCTATGAGGGTGCTTCTGAAAGAGATTAGCATTTGAATCAATACACTTAGGGAATATCTCCCTTAACAATGTGAGCAGGCATCCTTCCATCCATTGAGAGCCTGACAAGAACAAAAAGACTGAGGAAGGTGAAATTCCTCTCTCTATTTCAGCTGGGATATTCATCTTCTCCTGTCCTTGGATATTGGCACTCCTGGTTCTCAGTCTTTAGACTCAGACTAGGACTTAAACCATCACTGCCTACCCTCCTTGTTTCTAAGCCATTGAACTTCTACTGAATTATAACATCAGCTTCTTGGTGTTTCAGCTTGCAAGTGGAAGATCATGGGATTTCTTGTTCTCCACGATAGATCAGCCAATTTCCATAACAAATCTCTGTCTCTCTATATATGTTTATATACTTTTATACATATATTTATATATAGCCTATTTCTATATGTCATATATTAATATATATTTATATGTGAATCTATATCTCCTGCATACATACATATATTTTAAAATATACAATCATTTGCCACTTAATAATGGGGATATAGTCTGAGAAATGCATTTACAGAAGATTTCATCATTGTGGGAACATCATAGAGTATACTTACACAAACCTTGATGGCATAGCCTACTACACACTAGGCTACTTGGTACAGCCTATTATTCCTAGACTGCAAACCTGTATGATATATTACTATACTTAATACTGTAGGCAATTGTAGCATAGTGCTTAAGTAATTGTTTTCCTAAACACATCTAAGCATAAAAAAGGTATAGTAAAAATACTGTAGAACTGGGAGTTGCTGTTGGTGAGTCAGTAAGTGAGTGGTGAGTGAATGTGAAGGCCTAGGACATTACTGTACACTACAGTAGACTTTATAAACACAGTATACTTAGGCTACACTAAATTTATAAAAAAATTATTTCTTCAATAATAAATGAGCTCCCCTGGAGGAACTCAAATTGTTCTACAAAAAAGATACCTGCACATGTATGTTTGTTGCAGCTCTATTCACAATAGCGAAAACATGGAACCAACCATATTGCCCATCAAGGCTGGACTGGATAAAGAAAATGTGGTACATATACACAATGGAATATTATGCAGCCATAGAGAAGGACAGATATATGGATTTCACAGCAACTTGGATGGATCTGGAGTCAACCATACTAGTGATCTATCACAGAAACAACGCTTGTACCTAACCCTGAGTTGTACTCCACATCTTTATAATAAAAAATAATAATAAATGAACTTTAGCTTACTGTAACTTTTTTACTTTGTACATTTTTTTTTTTTGAGTCAGAGTGTCTCTCTGTTGCCCACGCTGCAGTGCAGTGGCATGTTCACGGCCACTGCAGCTTCAATCTACTGGGCTCAGGTGATCCTTCCAACTCAGCCTTCTGGAACTACGGTGCACACTACTATGCCTGGCTAACTTTTTGATTTATTGTAGAGAGGAGGTCTCGTCAAGTTGCCCAGGCTGGTCTCAAACTCTTGAGTTCAGGCAGTCCTTTTGCCTCGGCCTCCCAAAGTGCTGGAATTACAGGCTTAAGCCACCACGACCGGCTTTTTAATTTTTAAAAACTTTTTGTTTTTTTTGTGACAACAGCTTAAAATAAAACACATTGTACAACTATGCAAAAATATATTTTATATTCTTAATCCATAAGCTTTTAACTTTTTTGATTTTTTTTTACCTTTTAAAACTTTTTAAAATAAAAAACTAAGATAAAAATACACACTTTAGGCCTAGATAGGGTCAGGATCATTAATATCACTGTCTTTCAGTGATCATTAATATCACTGTCTTTCTCCTACTAGAGGTTCTTCAGGGGCAATAACACACATGGAGCTGTTATCTCCTATAATAACAAAGCCTTTTGGAGTACCTCTTGAAGGACTTGCCCGAGGCTGTTTCACAGTTAACATTTTTTGATAAGTGGAAGGAGTATACTCTAAAATAATGATAAAAAGTATAATAACTACATGAACCAATAACAGTTTATTATTATTCTTTTTTTTGTTGTTTTTTTGTTTTGTTTTGTTTTTTGAGTTGGAGTCTCACTCTGTCGCCCAGACTGGAGAGCAGTGGCCGCTCCCGGCTGGGCTCTGGCGATCCTCCGCCTCAGTCTTCCAAGTAGCTGGAACTACAGGCGCGCACTACCACACCTGGCTAATTTTGATTTATTGTAGAGATGCGGTCTCTCCAGGTTGCCTGGGTGGGTCTTGAACCTATGGGCTCAGGCAATCCACTCACCTCGTCCTCCCAAAGTGCTGGGATTACAGGCTGAGCCACCGAGCCCGGCCTATTATTATTCTTAAGTGTTATTTACTGTACACAATTGTATATGCTATCCATTTATATGACTGGTAGTGCAATCGATTTGTTTACACCAACCTCACCACAAACATGTGAATAATGTGTTGCATTACAATATTACAAAGGTATGAGGTCATTATGTGATAGGAGTTTTTCAGCTCTAATATAATCTTCTGGGGCTACCATTATATATGTGGTTCAACATTGGCCAAAACATTGCAATACAGTGCATGACTCCTTTCAGTACGAAGTGTACAAGTCTTCGGTCTGGTTTACAGTTAATACTACACAATTCGCATGCACAACCTGATAGTGGATGACTCCAGCACTACAGCACCTCTTCGGAATTTCTTTGAAAGACAATGTTATAACAGAAGTCCTCCCAGCAGGCAAAGCATCCTGAAGTGCACCTGGTTTTGAACTTTGCTTAGAAGAAATAGCCAGATATGTGACTAAATAACAATTCATGAACTATAGCCAATGGCTTTGCTGGATGGTCAAGATCAGGAAGGTACATGATTGAAAAATTAGTGATGAAGAAATATGGGGAAGAGGTACATGGAGAGACCTCTGCATAGGCAAAGATTCATGAAGATATGTGTGTCCTATATAAATGCTCACCAAAGGCTAATCTCAGCAGAGGAAAGTTTTATTAATCAAGTGGATAGGATGACCTGTTTTGAGGATACAGGTCAACTTCTTTCTCTAGCCACTCCTGTCATCACCCAATGTACTCTTTAAAAAGTGGTCATGGTGACAAGGATGGAGTTAGTTATTGGATCAGAAATATAGACTTCCAGTCAACCAAGGCTGACCTTGATATGGTCACTACTAAGTGTCCAATCTGCCAGCAACAGAGACCAACACTGAACCCTGATATGGCACTATGTCCTGGAGTGATGAGCCACTTAACTAGTGCTAGATTAATTATATTGGATTGCTTCCAGTATGGAAAGGGTAGTGTTTTTTCCCTGCTGAATAGACACTTACTCCAGATACAGATTTGCCTCCCCTGCAATGCTGCTGCCAAAACTACCTTCTATTAACTTACAGAATGCCTTATCCATGGTATGCCACTGAGTATCACTTCCCATCAAGTAATCATTTTACAGCAAAAGAAGTGTGATAATAAACCCACACTCATGGAATTCACTGGTTTTACCATGTTTTCCATCATCTTGAAGCATCTGACTTAATAAAACAGTGGCATGGCCTTTTAAAGACTCAATTATAGTACCAGCTAAGTATAACACCTTGTAGGGTTGGGATAAGGTTCTTCAGAAGGCTTTATATGTTCTGACTCACCATACACTATGAGAGGAATTCAAAAAACACTGACATTATTTTTTTGGAAGGAAAGTTGCTTGTAGTACAGACTTCCCCTGCTAGACAAGTGTTCTAGGAACCTATTGGCATCAGGGTATCAGTGTGCCAGCTATGGTTGTTGTGAGAGGCTGCATTCAGCTTCAGTGAATTAACTAATTAATTAATTAATTTAGAGTCAGAGTCTCACTCTGTCACCCAGGCTGGAGTGCAGTGGCACGTTCACAGTCACTGCAGCCTCGACCAGCTGGGCTCAGGCAATCCTTCTGCCTCAGCGTTCTGAGTAGCTGGAACTACAGGCATGCGCTACCAAGCCCAGCTAATTTTTTTTATTTATTGTAGAGACAAGGTCTTGCCAAGTTGCCCAGGCTGGTCTCAAACTCCTGGACTCAGACAATTCTCTTGCTTCTGCTCCTAAAGTGCTAGGATTACAGGCTTGAGCCACCTCACCTGGTCTTCAGTGAATTTTTTTCTTTGGAGATTATTTCATCGTGTTTGCTCATTTCCTGATGGGTTATTCACATGAATAATATCCCCACATTATGCTGAGTGTTCAGCAGTTTTTGACCAAAAATGGCATTACCCTCATGCCCCTCCCTCTCTATTCACCTGATCTCCCCCCCAAGTGACTTTTTTTTTTTTTCTGGATGGAAAAAGTCTTCAAAGGGAAATGTTTTGTCAATGTGGATGGTTGAAACAAAAAATGGCAACAGCATTAAAAGGCATACAAATTGACAAGTTCAAACAGCTTTCAACAGCGGGAAAAAATATCTTAATTGCATCAAATGGGGAGTACTTTGAAGGCAACTGAAATTTACACATGTAAGAATAAATACACAATTTTTAATAAATAAATTCCAGGCTGTTTTGGGTCTCCTTTCATATATGATGCTGTTTCTCTGACAACCAGGATTCACAGGTCCAGTAATCAAGGGAATGGCACCACACCTTATTATCCCTAGAGACAAACTAGCAAAAGTTTAGCTTCCTGTTCCCAAGACTATGTTCTGCTAGCTTAGAGGTCTTAATTCCAGAGAGAAGAATGCTTCTACCAGGAGATATTACAATAATTCCATTGAGCAGAAAGTTAAGACCGCCACTGGGCCACTTTGAGTTTTTCATGCTTCTGAGTCAATAGGTGTAGAAGATAGTTATAGTGTTGGCTGGGGCGATTGATCCAGATTATCAAGGGAAATGGACTTCTACTCCACAATGGAGGCAAGGAAAAGTAAGTGTGAAATATAGGAGAGCCCCCAGGGTGTTTCTTACTGTTACCATGCCCTGCGAATTAAAACAAAACAAAACAAAAAAAAAACTACAGTAACTCAATCCAGGAAGGACTGCTCATGACCTCAAACACTATTTTTTTTGCATATGAGGGTACTTCTGGAAAAGATTAGCATTTCAGTTAGTACATGAGTAAAAAAGATCAGTCTCACCAATGTGGGTTGGCATCATCCAGTCTGTTGAGGGCCCAAATAGAATAAAACAAAACAAAACAAAACAAAAAAAGGGAGGGGGAGAAGGGTAAAATTGCTCTCTGTTCAACTGGAACATTCATCTTTCCTGCCCTCAGATATCCATGCTCCTGAATTTCAGGTCTTCAGATTTAGACTAAATTATACCACCAGCTTTCCTTGTTCTCCAAATTTACAGATGGCAGATCATGGGACTTCTTGGTCTCCATAGTCCTGTGAGCCAATTACCATAATAAATCTTGTCAGATTTATATGTGTGTGTGTGTGTGTGTGTGTGTGTATAATTTTTATATCCTATTGGTTCTGTTTCTATGAATACATGGGCTGAATGAATAAATGAATGAATGCCATCTGCTTTTTGAATAACTGTAAAGATACATTTCTCAGTTAACACATGACTCATAAATACCAAGGTTTTGTGGAAAATAAATCCCATACAAAAATCTTTTAAAAATTTGTTCAAAATGTCAAGAATTTGTTTTTGCTTTTCAGAAAAGCCAGTGAAGATAGTTTGAAGCTCTGTTTCCCTGTTGTACATTTTGCATCTGCTTCTATCATTGAACATATTATTTTGTGCTTTTATCAGTGACTTATTCTTCATTTAATAAACATTTATTGAGGTTCACTATGTGCAAGACACTCTTCTAGGCACAGGGGAAAATATAAATATCCCCATTCTCAGAATATTTTATATTACTGGGGAAAACAGACAATAAACAAGAATAAATACCAAGAATATACAGTGTTTTATATAGTGATAAGTGCTAGAGAAAATTAAAGCGGGCTTGGAAGGGGGCTTGGAAGTAAATGTGAGAATGTGTGCGGGGTGACGTTACTATTTTAGATGCAGTGGCCAGAGACGGGGTCAATTAAGTGACATTTGAGCAAATTTAGAAAACAGGTAAGAAAGGGCCTTCTCTTTTCAGGAAGAGAATCCACAGAAAGAACTGCAACAACAGATAGTGCTGAAGGGTGAGTCATGCAATGACTTTTATTTTCAGTGAGATGGGATGTCATTGGATGATTTTAAGCAGAACAGTGTCATGATGTGTCTTAGATTTTAACATGATAGCTCTGCCTGCTGAGTTGAGAATATACTATAAGGGGCAAAGGTAGATGCAGAAATCAGTTATACAGCTATTGAAATAACCAAGGTGTAAGATGACAGTAGCTTAGACCAGGACATAGCAGTGGAAGTCTTGAGAAATAGTTAAATACTGATATAATGTGAAGATAAAGCCAATAGGACTTGCTGACACATTAGATGTGCATTATAAAAGGAATAAAAGCCAAGAATGACATAGAGGTCTTAAATACAAACAATTGGAAGAATAGAGATGCCACTGACTAAGACAGGAAGACTATACACAGAATAGGTTTTGAGAGGAATTCCAGAAGGCTTTATATATGTTAAGTTTGAGATGCTTTCATATACAAGCAGTTGGACATGAACTAGGAGTTCAGGACAGGAGATAGAAATTTGGATGTTATTATCATTCAGATAGTATGAAAATTCTGAGCACATGGGCTCAACAAAGAAATGAGTAATAGAAAACAAGTTTAAATCTCAAGTCTTGGAATACTCCAAATGTAGAGGGCATGGATGTGAGTCAACTCCAGCAAAGGATACTAGAAAGTACACAGAAAGAGAAAGTTAGAAGTAGATTGGGAACTGTGGTGTCCCAGAAACCTAAGATGGAATGAATGTTTCAAATAGGAGATGGCCAAAATTATCAGGTTTATAACATAATCACTTTTGGCTCTTATTTTTCCTCATCATCTATATCCAATCCTCAGTATTCCTTTGATTCCTTCTACAAAATGTAACCATGTGTGTGTTTCACAAGAGAAAAACTGGATATTTTAGACCTTAAAAGACAATCTCTACCTACATTTGTCTCTAGTCACCTTCAACCTCAACCATACAAGTGATATGCAGAAATACCTGGCACCCTTCACAATAGAGATTTCTACACATTTGTACATGCACATTCTGTGAGGATAAAGGAGGAAATCTTGAGAACTGAGGAAGCTTCAGGTGCAGCTCCTGCCACAAACTAACAAGGTGAGCTACCAGATCAACCACAAGAATCAGGAACAAAACAGCACCATCCAGAACCACACAAGGAGGGGAATCCTAGGAAACACACTTCCAGTTTTGCAAGATAATACAGTATGAAGTCACCCCATTCCAGAATCCACCAGAATAAAATAAGGACTGAGAGTCAACTATTGTAATTTGTGTGTCATAGTGATATGGATTTTTCAGGTCAGTCTGGGCTTTGAGAGAGTGTCAGCTTCATGGGTTGGCCAGCCCAGCCCCAGAGAGGGTCAGCTCAACAGGCTGGTAAGGCTAGCACCAGAAGTGTTGGCTCTAATGGGCTGGCAAGCCAAACCCTGAGAATGTTGCAGCCCCCAGAAGTGTCTCAGCTTCAGTGTCTCTCCTTTTTCAGTAGCTCTCCCAGTTCTGCCGGCTCCATGGGCTGGCAAACAAGACTCTGGGGTGGACGGCTCTGACAATCTTCTGTAGCTCTTCAGTCAGGGTTCTTTTCTCGTGCCCAGGAGGCCCAGGAGGAATGAAGGACACTGACAGCCGGAAAGTGAGAAAGCAGGATTTTTTGAGAAGACCGAAAAGCTCCCACAGTGGGAGGAAACCCAAGCGGGTAGCCAGTCTTGGGCCAAAACCTGGTAATATATAGCCCTAAGCTGTGAGCTGATTGGTCGGCACCAGCTGTGTTGATTGGTCAGTACTAAGGGCCAACTTATTTACCAACGCAAGTGTATTAGCCCGAGAGGCCTGCTGGAAGTTCGCTAAGTTGTTACCCGGGAACCCGCCCTATCTGTCTGCCTAGCCTTTCTCTATCTATTTCCTCTCTCTCTTTTTTTTTTTTTTGAGTCACGCTGCCGGCCACCGCGGCCTCGACCTGCTGGGCTCCGGCGATCCTTCCGCCTCAGCCTTCCAAGTAGCCAGAACTATAGGCGCGCTACCACTCCCGGCTAATTTTTGATTTATTGTAGAGATGAGGGCTCACCAAGTTGCCCAGGTGGGTCTCGAACCCGCGGGCTCAGGCAATCCACTCATCTCAGCCCCCCAAGGTGTGGGATTACAGGCTGAGCCACCGAGCCCGGCTTATTTCCTCTCTCAATAGTACTTCTACTGGATTGTGATTTCCTTGAAAAAAAATGGGTAACTGCTAATATACTTTTTGTATTGCACTTCACATTGTATTCTACAATGACCATATCAATGGAAAGAATTTTTCCCCCCATTTTGGGTTTCCTTAAAATTTGGCTTGTTTATAACCTCAACCCACTGGGCTCAGGTGATCCTTCCACCTCAGCCTTCCAAGTAGCTGGAACCACAGGCATGTGCCTCCATGCCTGGTAAATTTTTTGATTTATTGTGGCGGCAAGTTCTCGTCAAATTGCCCAGGCTGGTCTCAAACTCCTGGGCTCTCACCTCCACCTCTCAAAGTGCTGGGATTACAAGCATGAGCTTGAAATTTGTTGAATGACTAAAGTCCCTTCAATTTGTACTATTCTATGATTCTAAGTACAGAAGTTTTGTAACTACTAAACAACACACGACTGGTGAGAAGGGCAAGTTAATATAGATCTTCAAATAATTCTCATGCATCATGTTAGTGAATATGCTCTTCTATTATGCTTAGACTGCAACACATATTTAATGTCAGTTCAGAAAAAAGATAATTTATGAAAGATCATCAGAGACAAAGCCTGTCAACAGTTTGAAAGAAAATAAGGACTCTTAAAGGAATAATGAACAATAGTGTGTCTCTGTTGCATACAATTTTCAGGAAAAGATATAATGGGTAAATCTACAGTCACATACTCCACTTCTTGTTTCACTTGAGCACTATTTTGCTTCTACTAGTCACCGGGAATATAATGATGAGCAAATCAGTCATGAGCCCACCATATAGTCTAGTGGGATTTAAAGTCCTTGTGAGAAAAGCTTGTGTAATAGGCAGAATTCTATGATGATACCTAATAACCTTCACTGTTGTATGATCCACTCCTTAATAGAACCTGTGAATAGAATAGATTTTACTTTCATGGTTAGGTTATATCATACAGCATAGCTGACCTTAAGATAGGGAGGTTATCTGCATGGGCCTAAAAGAATTGCACAACCCCTTTTTTTTAGCAGAGAGTTTTCTCTGGTTGGTGGAAAAAAAGAAGTAAAAGATTTGGAGCATGAGGAGTTGAAACTGCTGTAGCTGGCTTGAAGATGGAGGGAGCCACGTGTCAAGGAAACAGACTTTAGTCCTACAACTGCAAGGACCTGAATTTTGCCAACACTAATTAGCTTGGAAATGTATCTCTGCCCCCAGAGCTCCCAGATGAGAACTCAGCCTAGCTGATACCCTGATTTCAGGCTCGTGATATCGAGCAAAGGACTAGACACAGTTAGCCAAACTTCTGACCTACAGAACTGTGATAGAATAAAAAAGCATTTATCGTAAGCCACTGTGTTTATGGGAACTTGTTTTGCAGTGATAGAAAACTAATACAGCTTGTCTCTGCTCCACATGGCTGGCTGGAGTACATATATTGGGAGCTGGAGGATCTAATTCTAAGATGGCTCATCTACATGGTTGGCAAATTGGTGTTCATTGCATATGGGGTGCTAAGGGCTGAGGCTTTAGTTCTTCTCCATATGGGCCTTTACAGCCGTTGCTTGGCTTCTCTACAGCAGGTGGCTAGGTTCCAAGAGCAAGAGCAGAGTTTGTAACCTAGTCTAGGAAATTACATAACATCATTTTCACCACATTCTATTGGTTGCAGCCATTGTAAAGATCTGCTAAAGTTTAATAGGAAGGGATATAGTTTTTACCATTCAATCAGAACATCTTCAACCTCACATTGTAAGAAGTGCATAAGATGGGATATTTGTGGCAGCCATATTTGAAACATGCAATTACATAGTGATATGATGACCCACTCTTATCTCAATATCCATTTTGTTTTTTTAAGTATTAATATTTGAAGGAAAGTTTGAAATGATGACAGTGCAAAGAAAAGCACTGTTATACTCCAGTTGTAGGCTAGAGGTAAGAATGTGTTTGAATGTACAATATATACACATACACACAAAAGATTCATAATAACAAATGTGAAGGACATTTGCTAACTTCAACATTAACTTACATTTCTAGAAAAACCCAAGATGTTAAAAATAGGCAGTGAGAACAAATATTAAGATCTATTTGAATATAAATGTGCTATTTTAACCTTAGTTAATTTGGACAACCTGAAATACATCACTATTGTTTTCTTGAACACTTATTCGATATATGTGGCATTAATAATTTTCGTACATTACAGACTTTGGTGTGCTTTATATGTAAATGCTAAGAAACTAGAAAACTATTATTCACCAGATATGAAATTTAGGCAACTTTTCCATTACAGAATTAAGTATATTACTTATACCTTTTTTCTTAGAAAGTGAATATAATTCAATATTGTTTTTAGTTTATAGAATATAATGGTAAGTAAATATAAAGCAATAACATTAGTCCTCAGTAAATCTAGACTGCATAAAATATACAAATTATTCCTCTTCATCTTCTATATTTGAATGATTAAAAAATAATTGAGTCTCATTACTGAGTGAGCCAGACATAAGGAAAAAACACTTCAATTCATGAAAGCACATGCATTCATTACAGAAGTTAAAATTTTGGTCAAGTAGTGTATAGGTTTGTTAAAATATAAATGACTTCCATTTTACATAACTTCATAAGCCTAGAGTTTCAAAATATAAGAGAAGCTTTATATAAATGACAAAAACTAGGAAATGTATTTTTCACATTTTAATTACAATTCACATGTCTGTATCTCCTGCTGTGATGTTTTGTTAAAAAGAGATCTCATTTGTGAAACTGCCAGTATAGAAACTGACAGATGGTAAGACCAGTTTCCAACCTGCTATAATACTGGTTTAATATGGTTTAGATTATTTTATTAGCATTGTTTATTATTACTATCCATCTAAGTAGTAGAAAAATGCTTTACTATTATAGTTTTTAAACAAATTTATTCTATTGCTATAATTAGATATATTTATATGATTTATATCCAGATTTAGTGTTAGTTTCAGATCTTATCAATATACTATATTTAGGGATGACTTAATTGATGCTTTATTTTAAAGTGTGTCAAATCCTATTTGGTCTAATGAAATGCTTACAACCACATAGATGCCTGAGGCAATCAGAATAGAACAACTCAAAAGCCCAATTAAAAAAAAAGTTACATTGATACAATCCATAGACCTCAACAAATTAACCATTCCTTAATTTTTTAAGATAGTTACAAAATAGGAAAAAAATAAGTGGAGTAGTCTCTCTTTGTCCAGTTATATTTTATTTTATGTGGTTTCAGTTATCTGAGGACAACTACAGCCTGAAAACATTAAATGGGAAATTCCAGAAATAATTTATACATCTTAGACTGCATGCCATTCTGAGTAGTGTGATTAAATCTCGTGCTTTCCTGCTCCATACAACCAGGGACATGAATCATTCCTTTGTCCAGCACACCCACACTGTATACTCTACCTGCCTGCTGGTCACTTAGTAGCTCTCTCAGTGTTTAGAGCAGAAAAATCATTATATATATAGGTTTTGGTACTATCTATGGTCTCAGGCATCCATTGGGGGTCTTTGAACGTATTCCCTAAGGATAAAGGGGAACTACTGTATTCAAACATAAAAATTATTCCATGTGAAGGCAAGAAATGCTGAAGTCATTTTCCCAAAGACCACATTAGTCACATATGGAGATGGAAACAAAGATAATACAATTATATGAAAGGAAAAGTTTCTAACAGATTTTCCTGTTTTATGTTGATAAACATTATTTTAATACAGTGTTCCTCCCTTAATAAACAGAGATGCATAAATTCAGAGATCATGATTGTCAGCTCTTGCCTCCTTTCACCACTTGAGCTTTTTTAGCTCTCTAAACTGGGTAGTCTTGCCTGGACATCCAGGATTACTTCAGTTGCTGGTAAGAGGTGCCTCTCTATGTCCTCTATTTTCTATCCTCTCAGCCCATTAAATGGGCTTAGAATTAAATCACTTTGTAAACCTGGGACATGGCAGCCCAGATACAAGGACAGTGGCTTACATTCACCTTAATAATCTTGCTCCCAAGTGTGTACTACAGGATGAATCCTAAGTGTCTTGTGTAGTTCCCAGATCAAAGACAGCTCATGCAGTGAATGTTCTGTCCGAGTTACCTGGGCTTAGCTTCTGCCTAGGTTTACTCATGAATAGATCCTGCTGTTCTGCCACTGAGCGGAATTTCTGCTATAAAAAGACAGTATATCAAGTATAGTCACTACTACAAGATTTCTGAAAAATGATTCCATCTAAATTCCTGTCTACTGTGCCCTATCTACCTAGAAGGTTGCCCATTTAAGAGTTTTCTATATTAAGATTGAGTCTGGCCTGGTACATTAATTCACGCCTGTAATCCCAGCACTTACAGAGGCCAAGGCTGGAGAACTGCTTGAGCCCTGGAGTTTGAGACCAGCCTGTACAACATAGCGAGACCTCACCTCTACAAAAAAATGAAAAAAATTAGCCGAGTGTGGTGGTGCACGCCTGTAGTCCCAGATGCTTAGGAGGTTGAGGTGGGAGGGTTGCTTGAGCCCAGAAAGTTGAGGCCACAGTGAGCCAGAATTGTGCCACTGCACTCTAGCCTGGGCGACACAGTGAGAACCTGTTTCAAGAAGAAAAAAAAAATGAGTTTTTCTGTGCTCTTTGGACCCAGAACTGCAACTGAGTCAATCTGCACATCTATCTCACACTTTCTTACCAGCTCTTGGTCTTGAACTAAGCACCAGTGTCAGCCTTGATCTCAATTAACTGCACCTGTTGCTCTAAGGGACCCATAATGCCACTTTCATGTTACAACAATTACCATAAAAGGATAATATACCTCTTAGTAATATGGAAGAAGTCCAGGATGCTAATACCAGATGTATAATATTTTCTTGAATTTCCTTTATTCCATTAGGCTAAAGCAAAGGAGGGAAGTGGTCTTCATCTAACTTTTTCCATAATGATTGACTAATCATGATAGAATATGAAGTAAATCAAAGAACAATAAATTACTAAGAAATAAAAGTAGAAATGCAATTTCTGAATGATTAATGGCATTTAATCTACATTGTTTTGCAAATGTATTAAAGCTAATTTACTTTCTAAAATGTCGTGTGACTGCTAATGGGGTTGGAAAAAAAATATTTCCCTTTCCTTCCCTGGGCTCTAATTTTATTTTTAAGGTACCACTACTGAGGAATTTCTAATTTGGCTCATCACTTCAGTGGGAATTCAGTGCACATAAGGGGCACATATGTAATTGGCAACCTAATTTTTCTGCTTTCATCAAATGGTGCAATGCCAAATCTTCATTGAACTTGCCAGTTAAATGCACTTGGGAACTAAACAGCAGCAAGCATATAAGAGATGAAAATGAACAAATTGGAAAGAGTCATTAACTTTCTGTTTTCCTATCACAACAAAAATTATATCATTGGAAGTGTTGCAAAGAGGGGAATTCTACTTGAAACATTAAACAATCTTAAAAGAGAATAATTCATTTACTTAACTTCTAAAATGTGGTTCATTATAATTTATAAATGGGGTTTCTAGTGCAGATTTTTTTCAACAAAAATACAAAATAGTTAAAATGAGTCTACCTTTTAGAAGTATGTTTTAGGACATATATTTCATATGTTTTTCTGGCCTAGTGAATATGAATCCTAGTCTTAATTTGGAAAGCAAAATTGTCAGGAAACTAAGCGAGAAATGTTGGCTTTATTTAATACCTCAATGAATAAAGGCAATTGACAGATTGTCATGGTTCTCACTAATTATGAATGCAATCGAGAGTGTAAAAATTATAATCAGTTGTAGTTACCAAAAATGCCCTTGAAATATCTGGTCTAATATATAATTTTGAAGTAAGCAATAGTCATAATAAAATTATTGCTATCATTATTGATGACAGTAAAATAGAGAGTGAACCAGGACACTGAAAGCACCCAAAACTTGCTAAATAAGACTGAGCATCAACCTTCAAGGGGGACAGAACTTTGAAAAATGTTTTTTTAAAACCCTTAATCCACATTCATTTAGTAATATCTCTTCTATAAAATTTTTCTTTTGAATAACAGCAGGTTTCTTTCAGTAAGGACTGTGGAGAAGAGTTTTCTTTTTTCATTTGTAAGTTCAGGTATGTGAAGATTTTTAAAATCCTTGTCTAGCACTAAAAATTTAGCATCTTGTAAACATTTCTTGCATTATCATAGGAAGGAGGAAGGTGGAAGGAAAATGTCAAAGGATTGTGGATCAACTGATTTTCTAATAGTCAAAAAGCTCTAAGAAAACTCAATATTTTTAAAAGCTAGGCATTCTGAATGGGAGGCAGTATGAACAGAAGAGTAAGACAGACAGTTTGAGTTATAGCAGTTTCACTTAGTCTTTGTAGGATTTCAAGTTATTTACTTACCCTCCCCAAATTTAACCTTCCTGATCTATAAAATTTAGGAAATAATAGTTGCCGCATAGGGCACACTATAGATTCCAATAACCTCTGTTCGTACATCCATTTTCCGATGCTTAATCAAAGAAGCTTTAGTTGTTCATATTTATACATTATCGATATGTTCTCCACTTGTCCCACTTTCCTGCCCTTTCTTTTCAATATCACTGGTTTTTTTTGCACACTACCGCTAATATCTCTTCTTTATTAGGTCTTAATAATATGCTTAAACCATTTTTAATGGATGCTAAGCTCTTTGTATGAGACATTGAAGAATTAGAAAAGAGGGACATCAGTATGGAAAAGGTTAAGTATATGGAGAATATATAATGTGCTCACATATGGTAAAACCCTGAAGGTGTAGTAGTGGTCACTAGCCATGAAAGAAGCTATGCCAACTGAATTGTCTCCTCCCTAGCCTCTTTAGTCTTACCTTCCTTTTGTCACTTTTAGGAAAGACAAAAGTTTCCTATAGTTGTCTCCCAAAAGCAGTGTTGTCCCTATACTAGAATACACAACAAAGACTAAGATTCATTCAAAAACTACAGCTTGTTTTTACACCCAAATAGCCGCACCTCTGAAGTCAGATCATGGCCAGTTAGATTACATAGAACACACTCGTGCGCGCGCACGCACACACACACACAACCTTGAAGGAAGGTTGTTTGATTTCTGGAAGCTGTTCCTCAATATGGCAGTACACCAGATCCCAAAGATCTTGTTATCTGGGCAGGTGGCTGGTAAGAGGCTAAGACAGGTGATGTCAAGTACATAAACAATGTTACCTACCTAGAAATGGTCCTACATTTTACCAGAAAGGGTTTTAAAAAATGGCACACACATACGGCGAGTTAAATGTACCTCACTTGTGCTGTGTGGCCTGCTAAAGGTATACATGTATAGTAGTGGAGATAAACAAGGGGAGGGATGGGGAAGAGTTCAAGACCCCGCGCAAGTCTGGAAGGAAATGAGGCAGGGCACGGAGCTGGAGGATCAAGGGACAATAAATTATGTAAGCAACAGCATCGTGCATCAGAAGTCTTTTCGATTTCTAAACTGGCAAATTTTCTCCAGGGGACCATCAGTCAAATGGTGTCAAATTGGTAGCTGGTTCAGTTTGTAATGCCTATAACGTGAAGGCCTTTACGTGTAGGAACACAACTTCCTTGCTTGGTCACGGCAGCGAGTGCTCCCATTATCTTACAGAAGAAGTGATTGCTGCAAATGGTTCCTGGGAGGTGTGACCTGCTTAAAGGAAAGAAGCCAGGTTTCTTTACTTCCTTATTACCATGGAAGGAAGGAACTTGTCAGGATATGAATTGGGTGGGTGAGACGGAAAAGCGGAGAACGAACCTCATCATCTCGCTGAGAGATGGAAGAGAAAGAGGATAACCTCGGAAGCTTGGAGAGAGAAGACACAGGGCCGTCCCAGCGTCCCCGCCGCCACTCTTCACACTCCCCTCTCTTGTCTTGACCTGCCCGTGCACTTGGACTAGACGTCCGCACGAGGATGGGCTAGGGGGACAGCCGAGTCAGCACGGTGTGGGACACCGCCTCCCCTAAAATGAAAACTCAGCAACGGGCCGGCGACCGGCGTGCGCGCGCGAGAGAGCAAGTCTGCGTGCGCGGGGGCCGGCGGACGCAGTGGGCCGGGCACCGCCCTCGCAGCCGCCCCGCCCCAGCCCCCCCCACTTCCCCCCTCTATAAGGGCCGCGCTCGTCTCCGCTCTCCGCACAGCCCAGGAGCGCGGCCTGCCTGAGAGGTGGCTCGTGCGCTCCCCTCGCAGTCACACTCCGCGCACTCACACACTTGCAAGCGCCTCCCCACGTCCCTCCCCTGCCCTCCTCTTGCTCTGCTCTCCTCTCCCTCACCACAAATAGTCGCCGACCTACTGCCAATCCGCCTCCCTCCCTCTCTCCAACATGACTGACTGGGAAGCGGTGGCTCCGGCAGAGCCGCTCTGCTGGCGCAGGCAGGAGGAGCAGGAGGATTATTAAATCACGCAGCTCGACTCCGTGCCACTGGGAGTGGAGAGAAGGAGCCCAACAGCCAGGAAGGGGAGGGAGGGCAGAGGAGGGGGACCAGGAAGGACACCCCCGTGCCCCGAAGACATAAATTCCCGAGTGCCCGGGAGGAGCCTTAACAAGCGGCGCGGAGCCCTCAAGGTAGTAACGCCCCCGGCGCCCCCGCGCCCGGCGGGTCGCGCGTCGCGTCGTCGCCGCTGCTGCGCCGGGGCCGGCCCCAGGGGACGCGGGGTGACCGCCCGGCAGGTGACCGCGCCGTGCTCGGGCCGCCCGGGAGCAGCCCCCGCCCAGGCCCCGGGCGGCGGCCGCGGGCCCGGCGTGTTCGGCGCGGAGACCCGGCCTTGCGGGAGGGGTGGGAAGGAGGGGGACGGGCTTGCCCGCCGCCGGCCCGCTACTCCCGGGGCGCTGCGTGGCCATTGCCTCGGTTCTCCGTGGTTTGGCCGCGGCGGCCGCTCCAGGGCGAAGCGGAGCGCGGCCCGCCAAGGAGGCAAGAGTTGGCGCGGGCTTCGGGTCGCTCCCCTCCCTCGCCACTCGTGTCCCGCAGGTAGGGGCTGCCGGCCGGCGCTGGCGCCCCGGGCTGCGGGGCTGGGGTGGGGAAGGCGGCGAAGAGGGGGCAGGGGGGAGGGGCGGGAAGCCTGGGGCTCCCGGAGGAGCCGCAGTGCCGGAGCCGGGGCCGCCTCTTGCCTCCGCCTGCCAGTCCTCTGGCGCTGGTTTCCTGCATTGGAAGCGAGACCCTACCCAGGGGCAACAGTGACGGCAGCGACTTGGAGTGAACACATTGCTTTGTGGTGGCGCATCAAGGGCTCAAGGTGTGTGTGTGTGTGTGTGTGTGTGTGTGTGTGTGTGTGTGTCCGCGCGCCTTCGTGTGTGTTCGCCCTCAGGACTAATCAGTGCGTTGGTTCACCTGAGCAGAAAGTCGGCCCTGAGCTGAAACCGCAGGTGGCCCTTTGGCCCCTGCATCGTTTGGCTTGTGTCCCAGCGACGCGTACACACGGTGCCAGCAAGGGGTAGGGGTGACGGAGGGATTTGTGAATGGCGCTTCTCTGCGCGTGGAGGCTGAGCCCTGCTGATGTAAAGGAGGAGGTATCCAGAGTGAGAAGAAAGGCTATTTATGGCAAAGAGTTGTGAGATTTCTTGGGGTTTCCTTTAGTGTACATCCTGAGCTGCTCGCTCGCGCTCTCTCTCGCTGTCGCCCTTACCTCCCTCAGTTAATAGCAATTTATTATTATTATTTAACCCTTCTTGTGGTACCTGTAGTATGACATGAAGTCAGAAAGTCACTCATATTTTTACAGTTAGAAAAATAAATGCTGCTTAGAAGTTACAGATTCCTTGCCCTTTAATGTCCTCATTCTCCACCTCTGTTTCCTCTTCAGGCTGTCAGTAGGACCTATGAGACAGAAAATACCTACTTGGTTTAAACAACTTTCATTTTGGAAATCTTTACAGTTGAATACCTTCCTACTGAAATGTAACAGACATCGTCCATTCCCCTTGCCCCCGAGGGCTATTAACAATAATGTACACACCTTTAACTTAAAGCTGGTTTTATTAAAAGCATTGGGGAAAATGGAGAAACAGACACCTAGGTGGGTTTATTACTACTGACTCCTTAAAAACTGGTTATTCAGGGAAGACCTATACAGTTTACCTAGGCTACAACGTAATTTGTTTGGGTTTCTCTGTTTGCTTTATAACAGGAACAGATTCCAAAGACAACTTGAAGCTCAGAGATGACTTGGGACAGTGCCTATCACGATGCTTTAGCAAATTACTGTTTGTTTTTAAAAGTAGCAACCTAGGCCGGGTGCTCACACCTATAATCCCAGCACTTTGGGAAGCTGAGGTGAGAGGATTGCCTGAGCCCACGGGTTCGAGACCAGCCTGGGCAACTTGGGGAGACCTCATCTCTACAATTAATAAAAAAAATTAGCTGGGTGTGGTGGCACATGCCTGTAGTCCTAGCTACTTGGAAGGCTGAGGTGGAAGGATCACCTGAGTCCAACAGGTAGAGGCTGCGGTGGCAGTGAGCATGCCACTGTACTCCAGCCTGGGTAACAGAGTGAGACTCCGACTCAAATAAGAAAAAAAGTAGCAACGTGTGCTTTTATGGAACTGGGGACAGAGTTGTCATAGTAGAACAGTATCCATAATATTTTAAGCTAAGTTGTCTTTTAGTGCCTGCCAACACAGTGTTTTTAAAATATTGAAACTTCACTTTGTAACCAACCTTTCAATAATTTCAGAGAAGAAAGAGAAGTAAACCGGTCAACCTATTTTCAGAGTGTTTTGTCTTCATTTGATATTAAGGAGTTGCTTATTTTGATCAAAACAAACCGTTGTTTGTTTTTTTCCCAGTGTGTACGTAGCTTTTTTTTAACAGTTGAAAGACAAAGCAGTTTAGGATTTTATATTTTGATTCTATTAGTTTCATAGTAGTTTAACATACACTTTCAACATTGGAACATGCACAGCTTTATGTATTAGTTTAGAAGTTAGATGGAGAACCCCACTCTGAGGGCTGTTACTTTAACTATCTTGAACCATTGAAACATAGAAACAATGGGGAATTTAAAAATGTAATTGGTGAACTATTACTAACATTGTTAAAAGTCATATTTATAAGTATTTTGTTCTTTGATACTGTCAGAGACTTAGCAACTGTTATTTTTTGAAACATATTACTTATACCATCAAATGTTAATTTATGTCAAACTCATAAAGTTGAACATGACAAATATATTTTTACGGTAACATTTATTCGGCTCTTCATTGTATTTTCATAACACTCATACTAAAGGATCGTGTGCAAGGTACTATCTAGGCATTGTGGAAAAACACCAGGCTCCCTTGTTCCCTGTCCTTCAGGAACTTACCATTTGGGAGGAATCTGAACACAGAGTTAACCACCCATGACAATAAAATTGTATGTCTAATGAGTACTACAGTAGTCTGGAACATGACAACAACAGCAGAGGCTAGGTTAGAATTGCTTGATCTTGATCTTGAAAGTTAAGGAGGATTGCTAGATTGTGAATAAGAGAAATATAAGATACACGAAGTCTGACAATTAAGGTTGCAAACTTGCCACCCTGTGCTTATGTTGGCAGCACTGTACAAACAATGCAGTAAGGTTTCATAACCTTGGTATGTCAGTGTCTCACAGCTGTGATCAGGTTGACATGTTGTGGTATCTTGCTAAGTAGTATTCATTATTATTATTGGATGTTTTTGAGTGCCATCGCAAAATGTTGGAGCTTGAATTGGAGTAATGAACAAACATTACATTTCTTGTGAAACTTGGCAAGAGTGGAAGTGAAATCAGGGACATGTTAGTCCAAGCTTATGGAGATAATGCCATGAAGAAAATGGCAGTGTAAAAATGGATTAAATGTTTTTCTGAGGGGAGAGAAACTGATGACGAGAGGTCAGGATGGCCATTAATGAGCAAAATTGACAAAAACATTGCAAAAACTCCTTGAATTGTGCATCAGAATCATCAACTGACTGTGAGAAGAATAGTAGATCAAATATACATTGACAGAGAAACAGTGAAGTGAATCTTATCTGAAAAATCTTTGCCATGAGAAAGGTGTGTGCAAATATGATCTGGAAGGAGCTCTTGCATCATGACAACGCACCAGCTCACACAGCACTGTCTGTTTTTAGCCAGTAAACAAATAACTGTTTTGGAATACTCTCCCTACTCACCTGATCTGGCCCCCAATGACTTTTTTCTTTGCCCAAAGATAAAGGAAATATTGAAAGGAAGACATTTAATGAGATTCAGAACATCAAGGATAATATAATGAAAGCTCTGATAACCAACCATGCCAGAAAAAGAGTTCCAAAATTGCTTTGATGGGTGGACGAGGTGTTGGTATCAGAGCATAGCTTCTCAAGGGGAGTACTTTGAAGGTGACTGTAGTGTTTGATTCAGCAATGAGGTATGTAGCACTTTTTCTAGGATGAGGTCATGAACTTAATTGTCAGACCCCATAGGATGCAAGTCTCCTGGAATTATAGAATAGATAGGAAGATAAGTTTGTTTCAAAATGGATTAAGATATTGCTAGATATTGTGCAAAGTACAGAGTGAGTCTGTCTTTGATGTATGTCATTCTATCCATTCTGTTCTAGTCTATTGTTATTATATCTGTACATGAGAAGACGAATCTTTAACTTTGTATTGCCTTGTGATAAACAATATGTACTTGTACTACTACAGTAGTACAATAGAGTATTTGTGGAGAACATTTATTCTAAATATTTAAATAGACCCACATTGCATTAATGTATTGGGTTTGGTATTAAGAACAAGGTGGTGTGAGTACAACCACTTTAGCGTGAGATGTTTTGGGTATAAACTTAACCAAACCTTTTTAGGTTGCTCTGAAGTGTTATGTGTAAAACAACAGTATTAATAGCTTTCATTGAATGCTTAACAGTTCATTCTTCATATAAAATGTGTAACCCCTTCATATAAAATGATTATCTTCTTTTAAAGTTGCTATATTTAGGTTGAATTAAATTGAATAAATCTATTAGATTTGATTTTTTGAAGTTATTATATGTATCAACATAATAGTTAATCTATCCTTATGTTATTTGCCATGAATATAGATCTATGATACTGGGCCTGTGAGGAACTTTTTAGAATTGTAGCAACAATTTTAAGGACATTTTAGCTATGCTCTGATAAATAAATTGTATTAATAATAAAAATGATAAAATAAAAAAAATAATAAACAATGACTTGTCTCTATTCTAAAGTTATTCTTTCTTTATATGTATTTATACACACATATACACACAGATATATACCTATATACATATATATGTTACTTGTTTTTAGACAAATGGTTTAAAATGCATTTCTTCATTTCAAGAACACAGGGAAACGTTTGAATTCACTTTGAGCTTATCTAGTCAATATGACAACCTAGAAGTAGGTTATGATGACAGTAAAGAAATTGTACAGTTATTAGATATGACTTCCAATAAATAACCAAATGGAATACTTTTAGATGAGTTGAATTAAAAGATTTTTCATATACATATATATATATATATTTTGTTGACAGTGAATAGATAAGGGTTATTACAAAAGTGAAAGCCTATTAAATCACCAGTTTCATATTCATATAAGAATGGAATGATTTCCAACACAGCATATAAACTAGCCTATCTGTTAATTAGTTCCTTTTGAGTTTGGTTTTGGACTATATGTCACAGGTGTATCATTCTGATAATGTAATCTTGCCTACTGTATGACTGACAGCTTCTATATGATTTCCCTATTGGATAGTGACAAAATCTGTTTGCTTTATACTGAGGACATAAACTTCTATCAGCAATATTATCTGCACCATGTAAAAGTGTCAGTTAACAATAAAATATGAAGGCTAGGGTAGAAGAAGCAGTGAAAAGATATGGAGAGATTGAGAAAAACACTGTAACAAAAGAAACATGTTTCATCATGAAGCTTAAATGTGAAAGTGTAAAGCTGACCATTCTAAAGTGCGATTAATACAGTACCAAGACGCTGTAATCAGTTTTACTTTAAATAACCATATTGTATTTTAAGTTGTTTCCTTGTGGGCTGAATTTTTTTTTTTTAAAGGTGGTGGTTGGTAATGTTTCTTCGGTGTTTGGTATAATATTACAGATTATTAAAAGATTTCTGCTGCTGGGTGTGGTGGCTCATGCCTGTAATCCAAGCACTTTGGGAGGTGAAGGTGAGAGGATTGCCTGAGCCCAGGAGTTTGAGACTAGCCTGGGAGACTTAATGAGACCTCATTTCTTCAATAAATTAAAAAAAAAAAATTTAGCCTGGTGTGGTGGCACATGCCTGTGGTTCCAGCTACTTGGACGGCTGAGGCAGAAGGATCGCCTGAGCCCTACAGGTCAAGGCTGCAGTGGCCATGAGTGTGCCATTGCACTCTAGCCTGGGCGACAGTGAGACTCTGTCTCAAAATAATGATAATAATAAATTCTGCATAGATAATTGACAAATAAAATTGATTGGCCAAATTCCTGGCCCTATACCTAGATTAACTTTAAAAAGGGCTATTAGTTTTGTATCATTTACTCTTCATTAACAATTTTAATTAAACTTACTAACATTTTTGAATTTTTAAGCTGTTCTTTGGTACTAAATACAATTCAGTTCTTTTATAAAGAAATATTTTGTTATCAAAAGCAATTCTTAACCTTGAGCCATGGTTCTCAAAATGTGGTCTCTGAGCAGCAACAGCACCACCTGTGAAGTCTCACCACAGACTGAATTGGAAACTCTGGATTGAGGTTGTCTGTGTGATGCTTATGAACTCTAAAGTTTGAGAGCACTGACTGAGTATTTTTAGAGTGAAATTTGAAGAATTTGTCTTCCATCTGTTTTGTATCTAAGCACTTTCTTCAAATGGTAGTAAGCTAAGGTTTTACTATTAATACTGGAAAATATTATACTCTCCATCAAAATATTTTCATCTTAACTGTGTTTTTTGACAAAATTTTAAGTGAGTCTCCAATTCGTGTGCACACATTTGTTGTTAATTGGAGGAGAATACATGAGAATTTAACTGGATAATAATGACCCCAGGCCCGACCTTACTGGTAGTCATTTGTAAAACAAAGGATATGTACAGTGTACAAAAGCTGATCATTTTCTGTTTAGTCTTATTGACTCTTGTGATATTTCTGATCTTGTCATACCAGATTCTGCTCTTGGTCTGTGTAAAATTATAGTTATTTTAGCTGTTCAATAATAGTGTCATACACGCGGAATGTTCTGAGTCTCAATACTGAAATAAATTTTTGACCACAGCTCTACATCTTTCAAGGTTAAAGGCAATGTGTTCACATCCTGGACCTCTTTTTGTATCACTCTTCCTCTCTCTCTTCCCCCAATCCTTGCTTCTCTATTTCAGATATGAGCTCAATTATTACCTGCTTAAGGATCCCTTTCTTGGCCTTTTTTGCTACATCATTGCCCTATTATATAGTGTTTTTATGTTCCTCTGCCTTGTGGCACTTACAGCAGTTTTAACTTTACCATCTTTGTGTGACTGTTTCAATATTGCTTGATTAGGGTTAGCAGTGCCCAGCACATACTAGATATTGTTTGCTATTCATTCAGACAGTATTTAATATTGTTTGAATGAATATATAAATAAATGATTATCTATGTCCTCATTCTTTTTTTTAATGCCCTCATTCTAAGGATTTTTTTTTCAAAGAAAGCTACTTTAAGAAAGAATTAAAAAATAAAGTGAGTCCTAGAATATTGTTGAACATAGGATTTCTTTTTTCTATTTTACAAATTATGAAATATTTTGTTAATAGTAGCAATGGTGGCAATGTGCTGAACGATGTGTACTTTACATATGTGATGTAATTCTTCTAAGGTTGATTTTATGCATATATTAGAGGTGAGAAAACTGAGTCTCTGTTTTATGGTCTGTTAAACTGTCTAGATCAAACTTTGATTTTTTTTAGTTATAGTGTTGCAAAAAAATTGTGGAACTAGTAGACCGAAAATTGAAGGAGTATATTTTCTCTTTATCTATTATTTAACTCAGGACTCAACAGCATATCTGTTTGCTACCCATCCATTTGCCACCATCTTCAACGATGCTGTTGCTTCCTGGGGATTTGGAACAGGTGATGGAGGTCTTGCAAGGCTGATACTCCTGTCTTATTATTGCTCTTTTCAATACTGATATTGTGTACCCTCAGTGCCATTCAGTCACAGTTCTTTTCACCCATATAGTCATATTCTCTCAACTCTTTAATGAAAATTTAAGACGTAACCAAGTATAATTTTGTGACTGTATGTCTTTATGCAGAGAATATTCAAGCATTAGCTATTCTATTCCATATTTGGAGCTATGCAGCTTATCTTCTGGAATGGTTTTGAGCACTTTGCGCAAGAAAAGTTGACCTAAGGAGCAGGCTGTGAATCCAGCCCAGTTTTCTTCCTATGGAAAGAAATTATGTTCCTGGGTGCTATCAGACTTAATTTAGTTTCTTTTGACTTTTAATCTTCAATTCATCTATTTAAATGTGGGTTTAATCAGTGTTCAAATATTTGTAGTAAAGGATATCTCAAAGTCTGATTCCATAGAAGTCCATGGTCAGAAAGTTAAATTTGGTTATTCTTTTTTTTTTAAAGCAGGATTTATTGAGAGAACAGAAAAACTCCCACAGTGGGAGGGTACCCGAAGGGTTATTCTGAAGCCCTCTAGCAGACTTACTGTACAAAGTTACATATTTTGTAATGTATTTAAATCTGTCAAAAATGAATAAAATTAGATGTACAATTTCAAGGATAAGAATTTTTTAAAAATTGAGTATTTAACTTATGTCCTATTTTGTAGCTTTTGTTAAAATTTGTCTCTGTTACTGGAACTACTAAATCATTAACTTGAACTTCAGCTGCACCCCTGTTGGGAACATTCCTTTTATATAGTAGGAAAATAGACTGATTTCTAGCCCAACATTTTTGGACTTAACAACAAACAACCCTTGATATTCAATTCTAATGTTATAACATATTTTTAGTAAGTAAGCTTCTTTCTTGATACTGAGCCTGATTTCTCACCTAGCATTTTCCCCTGCTTCTTAACAAATTATGCAATCTCATCATTCCTCATAGCATTTGAGCAAGGCCCTTTCATTAAAGACTGGGAACTTGCCTCTGAAACCACCTCATTTCCTGAGACATTTTATCTGCCAGGCAGACTTCCTAAAATACAGCCACTTTCCTGGATCTCAAAATATTGCCAGCTCTTAGAAGTATGCTTCGTTTCAGCACTCACTCTTGGACTTTCATGATGCCAGTATTTGTGGCATATTGCCATGCCCCCAGATACTCACACGGGTTAGATTTCTTGGAATTATTTACAGCTGTATCTCTATAGTGCTTTCTAAACATCAGTGCAAGTCTAGTACCAGGTTATAACATCACCAGACAGCCTGATTTTGCTTCATGTAACCTTTTATTACCTGGCTATGCCCAACTATAATGCTACTCATTCATCATCTTTGGCAAGAAACATTTGATAAATGTTTATTATGTACAAGTCAATCAGTTTAAAAAAAGAGTATACCACCTGGGGGTAAAATCTAAAAATATAAACTCCCCCTTGTGGGACTGTGATACACCTTTCTTATTAGCCAAAATCATACTAACTTGTTATATTTATGTACTTACCCCCAAATTAGCTATTTCTTGGAAATGGTTTAATATTGTGATTCTGTTCATGAGTTTTTATTGTTATGTGTTTGTGTGCTTTTGTTCGTTTTTTGCAATAGTAAAAAACAGTGTATCATGAACCTATATTAGGTTTACAAATAAAACCAAACCAAACATTTATTAGAGGCACAGCAAAAATAAATGCAAATGTAGGCATTAATATTCTAGGCAATTATTCCTTTGGAAAACTGTTTTTTTGTTTGTCTGTTTAGTTTTGTTTGTTTTATAGGTATACAAATTACCAGAACATTAAGTCTGAATATGTGAACTATGTTAAGTAAGTGCTCCTTTATAGTGGACAGTAGTCTTCAAAACATTTAGGAAAAGCCATCTGAGAGAAAAGCATATATATATCCCAGCAACATCAGATGAGAAATTAGAAAAGAAAGAAAATGATGCTAAACTAAACTCAAATTCAGTATTATAAATACAGATGTAGAGTTACTTATTTCAGGTAAAGTTTTAATATATTTTATAGATAACAAAGCTGATGGGTTTGTACATTAGGATTTCTATATTTTCAAAGGAATATTACCTATTGGACAGAGAGGTCAAGAATAGTTATTAACTTTTTTCTTTCAATTTTTAATATTGTATTCATAAACAGTAGACCAAAGAATACTACAAGTATTCATTGATAAATGAGTTTCATAAACCTTGTAATGTAACTTCTGTAGGATTCATCATAAAATGTAGATACTAAATTAAAGAAAAATTACAAATTTGTATACAAGTATACAAACTATAGCAACATTATGATGAGAATTGACTTTGAGGAGTATTTCTTACAGTGTATGTCTAGGTGCAAATATAGTGGCATTAGGGAGATGGATCCTTCATCAACATCAGTCCAGTTTCTGAGGGGCCCTGGAGTGAAAGCATCTCAGTTGATTATAGGGACAGGATAATAGAATACCCAAGCCCTGCTTGAAGTACCAAGGGGATAAGGACCCCAAAACACTAACTATCCAATGAAGAGAAGAAAGGAATTGCTTCCCTACAATATTTCTGAGGCGAGTAGTTTCATTGGGTGGTAATACAGAAAGCACCCAGCCTTAGCGATATAATGTAGGAAATAAGTAGATGAGGTTCTTAAAAATCTAAATCGTTTTGATTTGCATATAAAATAGATAGATGAGTTTGAAGTTCTGGAGATTGTAATCCATATTCCAAACCATTTAGACCTTAGTCTCTCTAGTTATTTGATGCAAGGGAGCTATCCAGGGTACTAGATCCTGCTCTCTTTTACACAAAAGTGCAAAATATGTTTTTTTAAATTTATGCAAATTCTCGAGTCTGCTGTTGCAGATACTCCACCATTTACCTGGCGTTACTTCTATCATTTGTTTATTCTAGTGAGTACTTCAAGGATCAATTCAAAAGTAAATTCAAGGAAGCCCATTTCAATCCCCTGCAAGATGCTTATTCTGAGTTCTAGAAACAGCCTGTGAATATCACTGTCAAATCTCCATTTAAAATATCATAACTAACAGGACACTGCCAGGGGAGGTGGGGGCATGTAACCTACTAAGGGTACCACATCTCAAGCCAGGTGAAGTGGGGTCCAGATGGAGGCCCAAACTTCACCTGCTTGTAAACCACTCATGTACCAAATCCTGACTTGTACCCCACATCTTTATAATGAAATAACGTTTAAAAAAAAAAAAAGCATCGTAGCTCACTGTTTGTACTTCATGCTCACTGGATTGTGAGCTCTGTGAGGGCAGGGATGTTTTATTTTATTCTTTTCCCCAGCCAGTTGGTCTAAATCAGCGATGTAAGGATACTCAGGATGTGAGAAATGAATAAATGCACCGCTGCTTAAAAGTGACATGAATCTTGTCCATGTTATGTGAATGACTTCTAGTGCTTGTCACTGAACTGAATCATATTAATGCTCATACTGCCTTTCCTGGCTATTTCATAGACTGAAAATATGTTCTTGATTTGTAGCTGAATAACTTAAATGGCCAAAGTCTTAAAATGAAAGAACTGGAAGAACTGTAGCATCTAACCCACATACAGTAGGGGATTTGTGAGGTCTAAGGAAGCAAGAAGCAACTGCACAGGTTTATTTGGAGAATGGAGGAGTCTGTCTGGTCACTTCCTCAAACCAGAATCTAGAGCATCTATCCCACACTCACTTTCTAAGGCCTCTGGAATATGGCATTTCCCCCTACTTTATAAAGCCCAAATTCACATTCTGAAATGTTCACAAATCTGATGTCCTGTGAAGCTGGCAAAAATCTGTCATTCAGTAAACAAATATCACTAGGCCCTGTGTATGTGTCGGTTAATGAGACAGGTATGCTTTCTGTCCTTCTGAAGCTTGCAATTTATTTCCCAAGTTGCAGAACCTACGTTATCCATGGTCCTTGGTGAGAATGGAAGTTTTTAGATTTCTTTGATTTCTTCTCTAATCACATTAGTGACCTCCTGGCTTGCCACACAGAGTGAGTGTGCTTGTTTCCAGTACTCCATCCCACACACATGTTGTTGCCTTGTATTTCCAATGAGGCAAGAAAAACTTTTATTTACATGCAAGACACCCTGTCACTAGTGTGGTATTGACCTACTGACGATGTTGGTAAATTGTGTTCCTGTATATATCTTTTTTTTTTTTTTTTGAGTTAGAGTCTCACTCTTTCGCCCAGACTGGAGTGCAGTGGCCACTCCCGGCCACCGCAGCCTCGCCCTGCTGGGCGCCGGCGATCCTTCTGCCTCAGCCTTCCAAGTAGCTGGAACTACAGGTGCGCGCTACCACGCCCGGCTAATTTTTTATTTATTGTAGAGGTGAGGTCTCGCCAAGTTGCCCAGGCGGGTCTCGAACCCGCGGGCTCAGGCAATCCACTCACCTTGGCCTCCCAAAGCGCGGGATTACAGGCTGAGCCAACGAGCCTGGCAGTATATCTTTCTTTATAGGGATATTTTGAGAGTAGTTTAGGTACCACAGTTTGGCTAGAAATTCCCTGTATTTCAAGTACATGAACAGTAGGAAATAGTTGTGTGATCTTTAGGTGGGGTAGAGTTTCACTTTATAGTTCTAACTTTCATATTTTTGAAGTAGATATA
>CAUYQG010163267.1:0-2500 GCA_963574415.1 Tarsius wallacei
ACTCAAAAAATATAATAAAATAAAATAAAGTGTGGGTGTTTTTGCATCATCACTGTAAAGTGTTTTTGATTATCCACACTTACTAGCGTGAGTGGGGATATCTGAAAATTGGCTGCAGGTGGAAACAAGAGCTAAACCCGACTGATTTTTTATTTATTGCAGAGATGAGGTCTCGCCAAGTTGCCCAGGCAGGTCTCGAACCTGCGGGCTCAGGCAATCCACTCACCTCGGCCTCCCAGAGTGCTGGGATTACAGGCTGAGCCACCAAGCCCGGCCCTACACCCACGCTTTATATAGGAACAACACTTATACAGCTCTTCCAGCCGAAAGCAAGAAGGACACTGGGAGAGATTGCCTTAGAACCGTCAGGGAACAAGGAATCTTTTTCCCAGAGTTCACTCCTTACCAGAAAGGGGCCTTAGGAATGGTTGGCTACAATGGATCCTAGCAGTAATTGAGGGAAGGCAGGCTTGGGATGGACTCTGTGTTGAGGAAGAGGTGTCCAGGTCAGAGGGATTATGCACAGTTCAAATAATGTGTGAGGATAATCAGGAAGTGACTGTATCCTGGCATCCTTGGGGGCTCATCAAACCAGCACCTATCCCCTGATTAACCTAAGCATCCTTCAGCCATGTAAATGAGCTCAGGCCCGCTAGCCCTGGGTCTGGAAGAACCCAAGCTGTGGGAATGTACATATTTTAATAAAAATTGAATATATGTCCCACAGCATCTTGCTAGGACTCACTCAGGTTTATCATTCTCACTGTCATCCAATGCATTATGGCTAATTATTGAATCCGGTAAATTTGGGAAAGAGTAGGGAATATTTCACAACAAGATTTTTGTACAACCCATTTGCATACTTCAGTCCCATGGTGTAAAAACATGTAAGTAAAAAGCACCATGCAGCTTCCGTTCCTTGGGATTTTTATTCACACAACTTTAACGTGATATCTCCCTAATAGTGGGGAATTTTATTATATGTATGGGTGAATATGGCATGCTGCAACCTTGAGTAAGCTTCATAATTCATGTTCAAAGCTTGGTCAGGATGACCACATAACCCAGAAAAGATAGCTGAGACTTTAGGGGAAGATTTAGGAGTAAATGGTATATACTGCTACTAAGAATGGAAATAAAAGTAAAGGAACTCACTTTCCATTTATATTTGAAATTTTTGTTTAGCATGTCAGCTTTCTACACATTCTCTTTCATGTCTTATCTACTCTAAAACGCATTTAGTAATGTCTATCACCACAGTACCTGGGTGCTTAGGTACTAAAAAGTGCTTTAAGAATGCAATTTGAAGACTGATAAATCAGGTCTGTTTAGCTCAGGGGAAAGAAAAGCTAAGTGGGATTTAGTAGAAGGGAATAATATCCTAAAAGGAAATCAGTTTGATACCAGTAAGCTTTTTGAAGTAGAAACTAATTTGAAAGCATAGAGGTCATGACTGAAATGGAGGACTGGACTAGACTGTCTCATATTAGCAATTTGAGGGGAAGTCTCTTTAAACACAGTAGATGGAATATAGATAGAATAGCTTGCCAAAATCAGCAATAGAAAAAGGCTCAGGGAGCTAGTTGAGCTTTTGGAAAGTACGGCATACTAGGGTAAAGCTACAAGTAGCATTTTAGAAGCTAATCCTAGGAGACATGAGAAATGTATTTATTGAATGTCTGTTATAATATTAGGCTTCAATAGGTATGTGGTTTTTCCCTTAAACTTTAAATGTTCTAGTCTATCTGTGGTATCACTCTCTAAATTTGAACTTTAATACCAGGAAGCAATGAATTTTTTTTTTTCAATTAAAACCAATAACTCATGTACACTCTACCTCATGTCCCTCTTCCTCCCAAAAATCTGCAGGAGTTATATCATGTTTGTGTCAGCTTCTATGCTGCAATACTTGAGGAGAAAAAAAGAATATAATACTATTTATTACAGGGAGACAAATTATAGTTTTTATTTCATGTGGAAAGTTTAGAGGTGGCAGCTTGACAGTAAATTCCATCAAAATCTACCCTGCCAGAATGCCAAGATTGTTCTTCATTCATTTTAGCATAAGGTTTAATTATTTGCTGATTTTTAATACCAGTCAGTCATTCTTAGCATCATTGAATTAACTCTGAACCCTATATCAGTAAAGAGCCTTATGCTGCCCCATTTTATTATTACAGTGCAATACAGATTAAAATTGCATCTGTTAAGATTATATTGTGTATTTAGATTTCAGGAGACAGAAGCACAATAGCTTCATGAATATAATGGTTGGAGCCAATAACCTGTAACCAATCACATACTTTTTCTATTGCAAAATCTGAACTAGCAAGGATTACGTTTTGGAAAAGATTATAAATCTGTCACCACTAATCTAATCTTTACAGGGGCTTTGTAACCAGTTAGAGACTAAAGATCATTGCTTCTCTTGCTCTGATTTTAATCATGACACATATTTGATATTTCATAACTTTCTTTTGTTCCATCAGCACGTGTATTA